>OX451392.1:12262560-12501062 GCA_949629135.1 Eremobia ochroleuca
AATAAAAGTGCTTATTCAGGAAAAAAAGACACTTTTCTAACTAAATACCTACCAAAAAATCTTCTTATATTTTCTTATCTCGCTGACACACACTATAATGTTATAAAAAATATTCTAGTAAACCAATGATTACCTAAAATAAAAAAAACATTTTAATTCGCGCCAACAGTGGTTTATCAGCAAACCAATTCCAATTTTAAAAATATGAGATTGCAAAATGATGCTGGCCAGCATTGTTAAGGGTAACACAGATCGACCACCTTTGTTTATTTTTGAAAAAAGGATAAAACTTTCCTTGAATTAAAAAACAAATTAAAAGTAGGTACCCGATATAGTAACATGTCATTTTGTTCCAAAATCATTACCAGCAGTATAAATGAAAAGGATTTTCTCTTGTTCTAGTTTTATCTAAACTCCTTTACATTCCGGAAAACCGTACTTAGCTAATTATTTCCAGGCAATTCTTTAAAAGGGAAACTTTTCAAATAACTGTAATAAGTAGGAACCTATCAAGCATTCCATTATTTCAGCTTCATAATTTTATCTACAATTAATAATATTTCATGCAATGAAACCAATAAAATCAATTCTACGACTCCAGAGCGCGCTCACAAACAGACCTATAAAATGTAAGTGTATAATGATGACAAATTTTTCTTTTTACCTTACGTACAGCCCGACAGAGGGCGACAAGGAGGATTTAGTGCGTCGATATGGTGTGGGTGTCACCTAATGAATAAATTTATTTATGTGGACCCGGCCACTTTTATCTGGCCGAAGGTGAATACCGAGCTGTTGTTACTTGTTACACGCCAGATACGATTAACCTGTTACTTAAGCGTTATCCTGTATGCGGTCGTTGTGTGATTATTTTGTAATTGGAATAGCACCCATAAATATGGCTGTAATCAAAATACGTGGCCCGATAATATGTTGTTTGTTCGGTGATTTTTTATCGGCGTAACGGTGTTGATACAACGACACAAGTCTCATGTAATTAGGTGGATTTCAGAGTATGTAATTACACTTTTATTTTCAATTATTAAACACGGATAGTTGGAGAGATCTTTTAAGTCCAAAATAGAGGTTTTATGACTGATTTCACCAGTGAAACTGCACGCGATCAGCACTCTAAATCGAGTTCAAGAGCTGTCGGTGTCATCATTGTTGTGTAATATTGAAATATCTTGAACGTAGTTTAGATTTGGTAAATTGGCACTTACAAGATAGATGGCTCACCTTCTCACGTTATTATGGCATTTTTCATAAGATTTTTACCAGATCCAGTGTACCAGTTGATTACAGTTTTTTGTTCTTTATCTTTTTTTGGCTCTTACCTCATCTTTTCGATCTTTCTTACTGGAAAATATGCCTACTCATGACGAAGAAAATTCGACGAATATGAAACAGTGGTGAGAGGAATACATGCACCTCCCTAGTGACTGAAGTTTAAGTCGAATGAAAAAGTAGGTAAAACTTTCTTCAAGTTTCTACAGAAGGACGAGAGTATTATCCTCCTGAGTCCACCATATTTATACCTCAAGATGTCGGAAAGACCGTTTGTCCTTAATAACGGACAAAATGGGAGATGGTCCTAAGTCCTGAGATTATACAACATTTGAATTCAATTTCGCCGATTTTTAAACGAAAAACTAATATGTGTGTGTTAGGAAGTACGCCCGGTTCTTAAAAATGTATATCAGGACTTTATGACATACGATAATTTGTCCGTTATAATGACCTCAGGGATTTTGGAGGTTAGAGTTAAATGTTTTCTTATTCACCCTGAATAAGAAAAAATAACTATTACCAATTGGAATTTAATAGTTTTCGTGATTTCTTATTAAACACGCATGTGTGAAAAGAATGAAGTCTGAATATCTATTTGAGGAGGTAACATGCAAACAGGCTTAAGTCACAATAATGTAAATTTTCAGAATACTGAAAAAATCTGTACAGAATCTTAATCTCTACAGATTTTTTCAGTATTCTGAAAATTTACATTATTGTGACTTAAGCCTGTTTGCATGTTAACTCCTCATTTATACTTTCATGAGTGATATATAATCAATTTATTTTTCCTTTCAACTTTCTGAAAACGTCAGCAAGAAAACATGTCTCCTAATACAGGCAGCTCTTTCTTTATATGTCTTTAACATTAGCACCCGAGCGAACAATAGGGCCGAATACAATGAACTAACGAATCATCACCCACTGCACATACGGAATCAGGATTCTACACATCGCGTGCACAGCCTCTCAGTCAGTATACCTTGACCCCTACCTGCGGTACACTTTCCTTGTAAAGTTACCCAACACTCTGTCCTTTAGAGGTCAGAGTATAGTGGTTAAGTGTTACTAAACATGGCTCGTCATTCGTCGTGGTTCGCGACGACAAAGCCGCGGCTTCTCCACATACAGACGTATTAACATTATAATGTGTACAAAATATTTGTGCTATCTATTTTGGACCACCCAGGTGGGTGACACATGATCTGGATGTACCTTATGAAGGTACCTGCTAGAACAACGGGTGAAGTTCTCCATTTCGCTCCCGTTCTGCTCGATTACTTTGATACGTCAACATTATAAAGTAAGGCAGAGTGATTCTACGTTCAAAAAGAGTCTATAATCGTGGCTATTAATTACACTTTTTATTGTCATTTCGGTATATTATTTTGCGACACTATCTGTACTAGTCATGTGAATGGTACGCAATTGATTAGTTTTGATTTAACCCTAAACAATCATATATTCTTTCTGTTCTTGTTTTGGTCGGATAAAAATATACGTTGTAGTTTCATTCTTAATGATAGTTATCAATAGTTCTAGTTCGCAACAAAATTGTGATCGAATAGTGAATTTGCACAGAAATCGTTCAAAGTATACAATCTCAATTAAGTGGGCTTTATACTCGTAATTTATTCAACGCCTATTTAATTTATAAATATTATTTAATTTATAAACGCCTATTTATGAGGCGCTGCTTGCTGATGTACAGGCTATAAACCTAGTTTGGCAGCAGATGTTAATAGTGAGACACAATTGTTGATAGGGTTACCATGTTTCATCACTTGCCTAATAAAAATACCCGCAGGGTAATTGCGTAACACACTATAAGTAGCAATAGGTTTCAATTTGACAGTTCAACAACATTCATTGCGTTATTTACATTGTTTAGCAAACATGTTTTTCGAAAATATGGAGCAATGCATTAGCAATAAGCTTAAAAATTATTCAAATTGAGAGTAATAGTGTGTTACGCCATTAGGGTGTCGGTCCCGGTCCCGGTCCTTTGGAAGGCGTACGAGGGGCCGAAGCCAACTCGCAGAGGCCCCTTAGGAAATTTTAATGAAATGCGGCACCATCCGACGATTATCTCTGTATGCACTATGCAAGTGTAGATACCCAAGGACAACCCCCGGTTGGTGTAGAACTATTGCAGGATATGGAAATTTAAAAAGTTTGACTATGGGTTTGGGTGGCTAAAGTAGATTGGTTACCAAGAACTATGGAAGAACTATGGCCCCTGCCTGATCAATGTTTTATATACACACGGATAAAATGGCAGAGGGTGACTTGCACACTCAATAATGGGCCCCCGGAAACTGTCGCTAGCACATAGTGACGTCGCGACAAGGGGGCAACATGTCCTGAGGTGCTTGAGGAGTGGAGAGGTATTCCACGGCTTTCAGAACAATCCCAGATCCCGGAAGATGGTCAAGATCCCTACGAGCACTTACTGGAATACTTCCTTCTCCCGAGCTCGTTTTCTCTTGCGAATCTCCACTCAAGCCAACCCATAAAGGCAAGAAAGAGTTGGGAGCTCTGTTCCTCGTCGTGTTCACTCCAGCCGACCAATAAAGGCAAGACACAGGTGAGGAACAAGACTACTCCCGGAAGATAGGGTCCGTGGGGTCGCTACTGCCCAACAGCTCGCCACATGCTTCCCTGCGGCTTATTAATTGAGTTTACATGTTGTAATACTCATAGTTCGTTAATTTTGTAAATATGGTTTTACCAACATGCTTTCAGAAGCTCGTCACGCCCCGAAAAACACAAGTTACTGACCTGACCAAAAATATACTAGGTATCCTTTTTTATAAAATAAATTGAACATTGATCGATTTTAAATTGAATGTGTATTTAATGAATCGATTCTTTTGTGACATCACTATTTAAAATTTCGTTAGGACTGTCATTTAACTGCAGCTAATTAAAAGTCCTAGTATAGTGAAAGTCTTAGAAATCTTTAATTTTGTTAGTAGAGAGCTGGGTGTCTTTCTACACGTAGAGAAAAATCTTAGCAAAATTACTGTGCTGTCTCATAATCTGAGTGCATTTGAGTGGTAATGGAAAAATTACCATGCTAGCACAGTAAAAATTCTTATGCTGTACAGTAAAATTTATTGGACAAATACCTAGTGAATTTTCCGAATCTCACTCAGAAAATTTTCTGTAGATGTCACTTGCACTCACTTTACAGTGACGAGCACAGTTTTTCTAAGAATTTTCTCTCCGTGTACCTAATATGTTTTATATAATTGGTAGTACCTATAGGCAACCTAGGTAGCTTTCCTACTTAGCTAAATATTATCCTTCTTATCGAGGTTTATTCAGAATAAAAATAAAAAGAAAACAGGTTAACTTCCTGGTTCACATTGCCCGTAGATATAGGCAATATTCCCAAAATTACCTTTAAAAAAAATTGAATTATATGAAACCAGCTGTTGAAAAATAACCTATATAATATGGCCTTCTCCAGGTCATGGTCTACCCATGTGCCAAATTTCATCCCAATTCAATTAGCAGTTTTGGCGTGAAAGCGTAATATACAAACAAACAAACTTATTTTCGCTATATATAATTTTAGTCAGGATTATGTTACCGGTTCTCATCAAGTAGTAGTAAACCATTCGTAACAAAGTTATATACTTAACCCTAGACTCTACGTAGATACCTATTCATTGTGTAGACTTTGCCTCACTTCTAACAGCCCCGGCTTTCATTCATTTCATATTCAAGATAGTCAAATTCAAATTCATGAATTTGTCAGAATGTAAGTTCACAACGTATGATCTCGAAACTAATGGTCCCTTTACATTGTATCATTACATATGGGGTGCAAATATTTAATATATATTTCAAGTTAAATTAAAAAAGAAAAAAAAATAAATAACAAATAAAAGATCATGCATTAGGATTTTTAAGGAACAAATTAGTTGATTAATTGAGTCAAAGTTATACCTATGTGAGTTCAAGAGATAAAGTCATAACTACCTATTTTAGGTTTAAGCAACTTTTATTTTTTCCAATTCAATTTCAATGACACCAAAAGAGATGGAAATGGATTCGTTTTCATAGCATTACTTATAACATCTTTCACACTGAAAAAAACTGAAACGAGGAACCCTGAAATTTTTAGAGTCGCTAAAATGCCGCTTAAGGCCTACCTTTTTAATAAAACTATCAACCGAATGTAATCGAAATAACGGAGATTTTTGTAAAAAAAAAAAAACGCTCTATCATTTTTTCTTATTTAGTTCTTAAGATATATATACGTATATATATCTTAAGAACTAAATTTCCCTTGAACATCAAAAGCAAAACCCTAATCTCGAGAAAAAAAAATCGTCAACTCAATAAAAATTCGGTGCAAATAACCTGAGTTCGTTTTCGATCTCAGTGATGCTTGTCAAGGCAATGCCGCGCGTCGCCCTGCCCAATGGGCGCGCTTGCATGCGGGGCGGAGCGACAAGCCACACCCCGCTCGCCGAGCCGACAATACGCTATTCACTGCTAAAACAAAAGACGCTAATGAAAACAAAAATATACCTACTGTTTACGTTTTACGTATACCTAATGTTGGGATTAGTTTGACTTTGGGAATGTATAAGTTTAACTATGGAAAATTATTGAATTTTTTTATTACCTATTTATTAGGTATACCAAATGACAAAAAATCTTTAATCAAAATTATTGGATAAGTCAACGAAACTATAATTTAAAAAATATTAAAACGTTTATGTATTTGTTTACAAAATGTAAACGCTTTTCTATTCATTTTTTCATTTTTCATGCCAATAATAAAAATACTTAATGAAACTACACCTAAAATTAAAATAAATAATCACTTTAACGTTGAGTCTGCACGTATTTTTCCGAAACATATTTTCACAGAAACCACCCATGAAGTACTTACCTGCCCAGTTTATTTTCCTAAAAAGCTCTACATTGAGCAAAGCTTAAAAATATTGTGTCGAAAAAAGTTCAAAACGAAAAAAGTTCAATATTTGTTGTGTGACTTTAATTTGGAGGGTTCACATACAGGCTGATAAAAAAATATAAGCATTTAACGGCATTTGCCGAACTGAAGAGTCCACTGCATTAAATGGAAGCTTCAAAAATGTGATCAAATTGAAATTTTTGTGACTTTTTTTTCTTTTATTTAATCAATCTACTTACTACACACTGGTATTGCATATATGTATTTCTCTTTTCATGCATTTCTCCTTTAGGTATGGCAAATATCGTTTGAAATTTTTTTTTTTTTGTTTGGCCCATTTCCCAAAAACGCTAACACCATTAGCTGACACAGACATTAGGTACACACGAGTACTGGTTCAAGATGAAAGGTGGGCCATGGCTGTGAGGAGACGCCTCATATACACTCAAGATCTGAACCATCCAAGAAACCCTTCCCTATGGAGATTTTCTTTGCTGCGGCCGACCTGGGTGAGGAGTCTTTTAAGCTTGTCCAAGTCGGCTACGCCTTGATTTTCTTACATGCTTTTTTTGTTCCAAAAGGTTCGTGAACAAAGGGACCATAAATTAATGAGCACCAGAATTTGTTACTCGAAACTTACCTACTAAATATGAATCCATTTATCAAGTTCGCTCAATCGTATTTAGATGTCCATTTGGTATCTGTCTCTCCGTCGAAATCGTGGAACAGAAATATTCTAAATTCTAGCATATGGAGGGGCAAGCCAAGTAATAATTTTGAAGATTATTTTTGATGGACTTTGTATCCATCTGGATCACGTCGCATTATGAGATCTCCGTAAGCACAAGTTGACCTTACGCAAAATACGCGCATTGACGTGGAGTTGCGGACACCAGCACGTGTTACCTATTACCTAAGCACAAGTATTTTTTTTTTTTTTTTTATTATCTTATCCTGCAGTAAAAGCGCAGGCCGGATAGCACGGCACGCCAGCATCAATGACATCATCCGTCGTGCTCTTGTCACCGCCGGGGTGCCAGCTGTTTTAGAACCCAATGGCTTGGCGCGCGACGATGGGAAGAGACCAGACGGAATGACCATAATGCCTTGGAAGGTAGGTAGGCCTTTGTTGTGGGATGCAACGTGTGTCGACACCCTTGCGCCATCCCATCTTCCAAGCACGGTGAGCTGTGCTGGTGCGGCTGCTGCAGGTGCGGAAAACCTCAAACGGCGCAAATACTCCAACCACTTTGGAACTTATTTGTTCGAGCCGTTTGGGGTTGAAACACTAGGGCCATGGGGTCCGAGTGCCCACCTATTATTTCGGGAAATTGCCAAGCGGATGACCGACTCTTCACGTAACCAGAGGGCTGGCCTATTTTTTGGCCAAAGAATCAGCATTGCCATACTGCCATACAACGTGGTAATGCTGCCAGCCTTTTGGGCACGTTTCCTATTGACAGCGATACGGACGAATTTTTTGATGCCCTTTGATTATTTGCCCTCCTTTTTATATACTTGTACCTACATATTATTATTATTATTTTAAGTCTGTTAGCTTTTTAATTAATTCAATATCAGCACTAGTTGATCTTGCTTAAAGTAGTCATCGTCTTGTCTTTAGCATATATACAGCCAATAATGTTCCAACTGCTGGGACACAGGCCTCCTCTGTTCGAGATGGAGTGGGCTTTAATCCTCCACGCGGGCCCAGT
Organism: Eremobia ochroleuca; assembly: GCA_949629135.1. Taxonomy (NCBI): domain Eukaryota; kingdom Metazoa; phylum Arthropoda; class Insecta; order Lepidoptera; family Noctuidae; genus Eremobia; species Eremobia ochroleuca. The sequence continues at coordinate 12,270,502 of OX451392.1, forward strand.
GCAGGTTGGTAGATGTCACATGTCTTCGAATTTTTGCTTCTAGAACATGCCAGTTTCCTCACGATATTGTCCTTCGCTGTTTTGAGAACAGTCTTTACCCCAGTGTATTTACGTTAGCAGCAGTAGGTAGGTACATACCTACGACTCCTTTTCCGTACCAACATCTGTGTCAGTCGTCATCTCAAAGTAAACCCTTAGTAGATATCGTGGGTCAAATTTGACCCAGAAGCGAACATAGCGAACATTAAAGTTTTTCTTACATTTCTATTTTTTTTTTTATGTTTTAAGTTCACACTAACCAAAAAGTGCCAAAAAATTAGGTTAGTTACAAATGCGTGTAAAACATGATATTTTTTTTTATATTCTAAAATTAAATCAAGATAATTTTGTAAAAAAATGTTTTTTTATTTCATAACTAATCATATTTTATACAAATAATAAAAAAATCTACGTTCTACAACAGATTTTTTGGTATGGGTAAAATATGACCCACGATACCGGTAGTGTTGCCAAAAAAGGCGATACCAGCTAAGGGTTAATTTCCTTCCCATAGGCAAATTATCTTTCACTGTAACAAGTTTTATTTACCTATTCTGCCTCTTTTCTTATTGCCATACACATTCATACCTAAAACTTTTACATAACATATCATGTCGCCTGTATTAACCAAAATGTTAGGCAGAGTTCTACCTACCTAAAGTATACTCACACATTCGGCGGATAAAAAAGCGGTTGCTAAAAACTTTTCTTCGCATCACAGTCCCATCATCACTCCTCTGTAACCGATACTCATTAAGTACCTACTACTACTCTGTAGATAATATGGTTTAAAATTAGAAGGTATAGTTCAAACGACGTGCCTCGGAAAGCACGTTAAGCCGTTGGTTCCGGCTGTCATTCGTAGATCTTTGACAGTCGTTACGGGTCGCCAGAAGCCCGACAGTCTGACAACCAGTCTTACCAAGTGGTATCGTATTACCCAGTAACTGGGTTGTAGAGGTCAGATAGGCAGTCGCTCCATGCAAAATACTGGTATTCAGCTGCATCCGGTTAGACTGGAAGCCGACCCCAACATAGTTGGGAAAAAGCTTGGCACATGAGTTCAAATGAGAGTTGAATTTCCTTAAACCAGAAAACAACATTAGTCGGATCGCCAGTTCTAGGCAGATTTGGGACAACCGGCGAAACTGAAGATTTCACATGATATCCGAGAGGTTCCAGTTCTTCAATGTGCTCATTTAAGACTTGACAGCAAAGGGGTCAGTTTTATTGAACCTACTAACAGCGCCCCACGGTTTCACCCGCATAAGTTTCGATCCCGTGGTAATAACGAGATATATACTATGTGTCAATCCTGGTTATAAACTATATGTGTGCCAAATTATATCCAAATCCGTCTTGTAGTTTTTACGTGACAGCGTAACAAACATCCATCCATCCATCCTCACAAACTTTCGCGTTTATAATATTTGTAGGATTGCAGCCATAGTTAGAAGTTACAAATGTTTTATTTTAGTCGAATTTGTTTTGTTATATTTTCAATAAACTTTTCAATTTCTTTCATAATTTATTTCACGACTGTAGTCTGTCCAGTTGAGAATCTGTCCAGCTGAGAATCTGTCCAGTTGAGAATCTGTCCAACTAAGAATCTGTCCAGTTGCTACGGAGCGGATTGCAGTTCGATCGATCGAGCGGCACTTACGCAGAATCCTATGAAGACTCGGAGCGAGAGTACCATCCGCACTTTATTAATATCCACAAGTCGTACTCAGCGCTTCTTCTCTGCATTTATTATGCGCTTGGGCAAAGTGTGGAACTCTCATCGGTCCACTTTATGGGAGGCCTTCTAACGCTACGTCTGCCGGTACGCGGTCACCACTCCAGAACCTCTCGGCCCCATCAGCCATGTGTTCTGCAAGCAATGTGCCTTGCCAACCGCCACTTTTTTTTTGGTAATTCTTCGGACTATTTCGGTGACCTTGGTTCTCCTGCGGAACTCTTCATGCCTCTGCTCTGTATTAATCTGCTAGTGATACCATGACCAAAAGCAGAATTGAGTTTAACTTATGATCTAATAACACCGTGAAGAAACCAGTACAATAATGATTCCAAAGCCAAAGATTCGAATAATTTGCGATGTCAAACCACACTCAGCTAACGCGGCACTTCCACTCATAGCAAGGAGGCTTGACTCCCAGCAGTGAAAACACTAAAGACTGATTAGGTTATATGTATGCTGTGAAATATGATTTAATTAATTAAAAAGCTAACAGACTTAAAATAATAATAATAATATGTACAAGTATATAAAAAGGAGGGCAAATAATCAAAGGGCATCAAAAAATTCGTCCGTATCGCTGTCAATAGGAAACGTGCCCAAAAGGCTGGCAGCATTACCACGTTGTATGGCAGTATGGCAATGCTGATTCTTTGGCCAAAAAATAGGCCAGCCCTCTGGTTACGTGAAGAGTCGGTCATCCGCTTGGCAATTTCCCGAAATAATAGGTGGGCACTCGGACCCCATGGCCCTAGTGTTTCAACCCCAAACGGCTCGAACAAATAAGTTCCAAAGAGGTTGGAGTATTTGCGCCGTTTGAGGTTTTCCGCACCTGCAGCAGCCGCACCAGCACAGCCCACTGTGCTTGGAAGATGGGATGGCGCAAGGGTGTCGACACACGTTGCATCCCACAACAAAGGCCTACCTACCTTCCAAGGCATTATGGTCATTCCGTTTGGTCTCTTCCCTTCGTCGCGCGCCAAGCCAGTGGGTTCTAAAACAGAAATAAGGTGAAATACGGTTAACAGTGAACAGCCTGTCGAAAATACTGAAAAAGCTGTCGAGGATTTGAAAATGGAATAGGAACGATATGGTACCGTTTACATGCATTCATGTCCTTTTCTGTTAACACCTTCTATATAGGGCTACATTAAGACTGGTTGATTTGCTTGGCCCTCTTCTTGAGCATAATAAATTGTTTGATAATTTTATTAATGTCATGTTGTGTTTTTGTCAATGTCGACGTGTGTGTTTTGTTAAGGTTATTTCTACATTTACATGGATACCTACTTACGCTGTTTTGGGTAGAAGGAAATCAAAGTCGCATTCATGATTTTTTAAAATTATTTTTTTAATTAGCTCTGCTCGCGATTTCGTTAGCATACATGTCGGAAAACAATAATGTGTCGCTTAGGCAAAGTGTAATTACCACACCTTCATTGAAAAGGAAGAATCTTTCGATCTTGCCTGGTGGAAAGCGTTACCTGGGGCCCTTTCAACTGCAGTCGCTGCGTCTTCAGGGTTCATAATTCAATGCGACGAAGTATCACTTTGATTTTTGAGAATAAATAAAAATGAAAGCGGCTGGTCGACGCTCATTATTTGACCAAACAGCCATATGTGTCTATAAAATATCTTAACCTTGATTTGGCCAAGATAAACCTTGCTAAAAAAGTGTATTTATACATTCAAGTCACCCTAGAATTCAAGATATTGTTTTCAAATACGGCCCTCATTACTCTCGAGTTCTACACTATATTTGAGTATAAAAGTTAACCATATTGGTTTGGTACTTTTTACGTGGAACTTGTTCAAACAGTTAATCTCTCACATCCAAACAGATAAACCGACAAACAGACGAAAATTACACAAAAATATGAAATGGCATCTGTTGGTTATCCTTTAACACCCCAATTTTTTTTTTTTGGAAATACTTCTATGTATAGTAAGTAGATAGATAAGCTTTCAATAACAATTTCACGAAATATTTTTGTACCATTCGATCTCTGGCTTTTAGGAAAAGCAAGGTCGAATGGTAAATTAATGAATTAGTTACTTATCCAGTAGGTACGAGTAGTAGTTATGGGAATATCACATAGCATACCAAATAATTTTGTCATCTACTTAGTAATCCAGACAAGGTATGTTTGTTGTACAATTGTTTAATTAAAATTAGGAGCGAATTCAATAACACGTCCAATCAATATAATACTTATGTAGTGATCGTTGGCTTCGTATCTGCGTTGAAGGCAATCCAAATAAATCTGAAAGATGAGATAATCTTTGTAAACTTATTATTTTTTTTTGTCTAAGCCATTAAAATGACGCAGACTATCTACCTAAGTAGGTACCCTATATTTATTTAAAACATTCGATAAAAATTCTGCATAACTTAATTCAAACGTCATTTGATAAAAAAAACAGATACCTCCAAGAAGACAAGCATGCTTTATAATGCAATTAAAACATTTTATTGTATGTTACTCGAAAATAAATGAAAGCTTAGTAACACGCTATATATTCGCCGCCCGCCCCCAACATATGGCGGCAGTCGGAAGGGGCGCGAGGCGCACTTGCCTAGACTGCCTACCCCGTGTTTTAACTCGCCTAATTGCTTCCCATTTACATACATTAACAGAAAAAAAAAAAACGTCCACAACTGACGCCCAGACTGCTATATAAATAACAAACCTATGTACCTACCTACCTAAACCCATTATGCCGAGAACCGCACCGACCAAACCGATATACAAATTACCAAGTTTAATAACGGAAATCAATTGCCGTATGCTTCCGTCTAATTACAGGTTGTTGCTTGTCCATGGGAATGTGCCAGTAAAATACTAAAACGTAACGACCGTCCTTCATTGTCGAAATATCAATTGTAAATAGTTTAAACGCTACTTTATCGGATATTATCTATTATTGAGAAAAGACGACGGATAGCCTCTCATTATCCTTTCAATTCAATTATAAGCCGCTAATTACGAAACGTTAGGTAATTAAATGACGGTGAGAACCAAAAACTTACAATAGATAGTAGCAAGTAAAATTAAGCTCCAAAATTTATAATAGACGTAACGTCGAACGTTTTGTGAAATCTGTAGTCGATTGCTGCGGAGAAACTCATTGTTCTTTGTGTGTAAGAGACTAACATCGGTATACTTACGTATGCATATGAATGTGCATATCAACTGTTTCTGTTTGCAATCTATTTACTTAACAGTAGAAAGGCAAGTTCATTATTTTACGAACTATACCTTTCGTCAGTTAAGTTTCAGTAAGTAGGTATTTTTCACAAGTCTTCCGAAAAAAATTAAATTATTCATGACATTCCTAGATTACCGTTTAAGTATCTACAGAACCTATTTTGATGTCCGGTCAGTTATCCGGTCACTCGCAGCTACTTATTTTTCATAACACCTGTTCGCTAACGTCAAATATATAAGTAATGTCATGCAAATCTAACCTAAAGCAAGTCATTTAAGTCCGGGCATTAATATTGTACTGATTTCGAATGTGATTTGAATTTGGAACATCAACTGAGAAAATCGTATGGAGAAATAAACAAAAAAAAAAATGTTTCACTTCTCATGCTCTAAAAGTTCGTCTGTATGTTGTGCGTAGGCGACATAGTCTTTTTAGTGCATAAAGTGTTTTTTTCTCTTATACTAAGATAATAAGATCCAACAGCCACACGCACAATAAAACGTCACAGATTAAATTGGTTTTATTATTTAATTTTCTTTCTTTTAAATCACTTCCGGGTTTTCTATCGTTAATTTAATAAAACCAGATAAAATAGTTGTCATTTATTATTTAAAAACGCATAGAAACTTTTTTATGACTTGGCAGTATTAAGTACCCAAATCGAATGACACATGTTGAAAAATAAAAATAAATAAAAAATTTAAATGTTTCGTGGAGGGAATTAGCTATTCTCTTCTTCAATTTTGCAAATTTTTGAACAGTGAAAATACTGTTATATGCGTTATGCCTGATTCATGCCTGTTTAATTTGTTTGTTATATAAAAAAATAAAAAAATTGTACGCCTCGTCAGGCGAAAAATTTACGGACTACTAAGATCTTGTATGCTTGATTTGCATGTAAACGCATGTTTGACAAATAATGAATTATCTTTATCTTTTCATTTTCTCGCAATCGAAGTGAAAAGCAGAGTGTATACTCGGGCATAAACGAGCCATTTTACCCCTCGACTTAACTATCCACCCTCGCCTGCGGCTTGGGTGGATATAAACGTCTCGGGGTAAATTGGCTTCTTTTATGCACTTGTTGTACAATCTACTATTTTTTCTATTAATGTTCAGGTCAACCAAAGAGTTCTCACTTTATAGGTTTCAGTCGCCGTTGACGAACAAAATGATCGGTTGCTGTGGCGCGTATACCTTAGAATGTTGGACGTGGGTTGACGCTCCATTGACGATATTATTAATTTGTTTTTGATGAAAATGCTGGGAATTAGATTGAAAAAATAATAAAACCCGACATGCAATAGGTATGTTATTTTAGTTAATCTCAGATTTGACACTACCAACTGCATCAGACTGCTTGAAAAGTGAGCTAGTTTTGAATCACAGTTGCACCCGGATTTGATTTTGTCTTTTTATTTTAATTTTGATACTTTCAGTGTGTTATATTTTTGGAATGCCTCCTCAAGCCCTTTAGTTTGATGCTCCACATAATAATGGTACAAACGCCAGCACATCAAGCTACTACAATCTGTCAGATTTCTTTAATAGATTTTCAACTTTAGCGCTAAAGCATAAGGTTTAAAGTTGATTGGGAAAATCTGACAGTTTCGGGTAGCTTGATGTGCTGGCGTCTGTACATCATTTTATTTTCAAGACCTTACTTTTTGTCGTTAAAATCCGCCATTTTGATTTTATAAAACAAATTTTAACCTTCGGGAGACCCAAGCGAATCGATAGACACGTCATGTATTCAAATCCATGCGGCCGTTAGGATGCTTCGAGAGTATAAGGAATTTCTAATACAAAGATACATAGTAAGTAAGTATAAAAACACAACCCAATCCTGACACGTACTCGGGTAAATAGTGCACATAACTAGGTATTCCCCGGTTATATTTAACAGTTTCATAAACTACTAATTCGATAGTCGTATAGGTTTTTATTACCTCGCAGTAGGTGCGAAAAACAGAGTTTCTCCGCAGGGATAAAGGTGTCTTCATCTTGGGCAAACTTGATCCTTCACTGCACTCAGGATTCTAGACTACTCAGAGCTCCCTCGCTACGTCCTGGAGACCGGGAGCCCTAGACTCTTTCGTTGCGTTCAGGATTCCAAATAGCGCACGTGACATTAAGATACTGCTTTTTCCCCTTAGTGAATAATCTACTATTAAAAAAAACTGGGTATTTGTAATTCTGAAAACAATTTTATTTTGAAATAAAAACTGACTATTGACGACATCAGAAGCTATCAGGTTCTGTTCATTTATTTATACGATAGTTCTGGTTTATACAGTAGATACCCACCAGACTAATTATTATAATTCGCACTGCTTTTGTTTTCTTTACGAATACTTTACGCCCTGCAATACAATAGGCACCTGCATTTTTATTTTCTTAGCTATTTCATAGTAGGTAATACCTGATATAATAAATAGATCCAACCTTAGCAATGTGTTCAGAGATTCAGCTACATACAGTTTGAATGGAAGCAACGTTGCTCGCCACAATGGCCGCGGCTATCTGCAGCGCGATCAAACAAAAGCTACTTACAACTGTTCTTAATCGTCATTTCACATACGCTCTCCACTGACATGAGACGTTAGTTTAACCTGAAACCAAGTACTCGGCTAATGTTCAGACTACGAAGTACAGTTGGAAAGAAACTGCAGTTTTTTGCACTTATAGAGGTGCTCTTTTTGCTACACGAAGAGATAGGTACAGTTGCGTAAAGCTTTGATCCAATTCTACATTCTTTGGAATGTCATAAGGACTCATGGAATATCAGCAGGTATTCCAATAAATATGGCCAGCAAATTAGAGCTAATTTAAAGTATGGTAATAAAATACACATAGCCATATTTTTCCATTACAAAATAGGTCTTCAATTCAGCAAAACTGGTCTTAAAGACTATATGTATTATTAAGTTTGCTACCAGATTAGCATAAGTGCATTCCATTGACAAATTGCGCCAGTTCCAGTTAATGGCCACCCACATATTCAGGAATTTCAGCAATGTGCAGCTCAGGTGTCGCAGGTCCGGCCAAACCCAACCCAGATCCACTTTAACTGCAAGAGCAACATTGTGTGTATCTGTACAAGTGTACACCATTTCGCAAATAAAGGAGGCGATTTTGCTCGCTTCGCGGTCCGGGCGGGCACAATGGGCTCGCGATATGCATAGATACTGCTAAACGATGCAGGTCATGCAAATACGCAGCTACTCCGCTCACACACACATCACACCACGCTTTCCAATTGCTGGCCATTGTGCTGCCTCGGGAAATTGCCTCTCGTCTCATCATTTACATTGTAAACTGTTAGCGCAGTCCGTCTGTTCGATTTTAGATCAGATTTGCTGATAAGTGAGAGTGAGGAGAGTTTTTGTTGATGTTACATGCAAAAATCAGACTGACGAAATGGATGAAGTGATTTTTGAGGAAGCTCTGTTTTTTTATGTTATATGTAAAAGTAAATTTTTAAACTAAATGACTTCGTTAAATTCTAAAGTTGTGGTCGTACCTACAGAATTAGTAACAATTAGAGAAATTTCAACTTCATTACTGAAAACGATATTCGTTTATGCACTGAAAAAAAAATAAGAATTTCAGGAATGCCTGCCGATTATAAAATGAAGTCAAGAAGATTCAAATACCAATATATACGCCCAATAACTGTAAAATAATAGATTTATCAGTTTGTATATCAATTCAAAATTAATTTAAACTAAAAAAAAACAAAATCTCTACATTTCTTGTGACGAGAACATTTCAGGCTGCTACCGGACGCGTATCACTGCCGTACATAAGGGCGTGCAATAAGTACGAGCAAAAAGTGCGATAAAAATGATTTGTTGCTTCAGTCATTAGCAGCTAGCCATGTCTTGCTCGTACTTTTTCACTACACTTGAAAGACATTGTGTAGCCTTCCTTATATATTTTTTTTAAAGGGGCATAGTGAGCATATAACTTCTTTCTTTCACTCTTTCTTTTTTTTTAGACCATTTTAGGCACTAATCTACATGGCCTTCACATGATCTAACGAAGATTATGTCAAGGTTTTGATCTCTGAGTTTGTTTCGCAATTTCTTCTCAAGGTTAAATAGCAAATATCGGCTCCATATAGCTTATTTCTTTTTAATGTGGTGTGTAGAAGTAATTCCTATGTTTATTCTGTAAATTAGGATTATTTACAGAATAAACAATATTTAACTTTATGCTCGAAATACTTAAATGCAAGAAGTGCTACCAGTGGCAAGTAAGTATACAATGACACGAAAAAAAAACTTGCGTGATGGTCACTAGAGTTGTTTGAAATTGATTGAATTAAAATAACTGTTAATGTACTCGCATAAAACCAATTAAGTAATCATCAAAATTAAATATTTCTAAAATAAAACTAATTGCCGACAAATTAACCGAACCACTTTGATGCATATCGTACGCTACATATTCCTTGAGTTTTCTATATAATTACCAACATTCATTTGAGTTTCGTAACTAATAGAAGTACGTGAAAGCAAATCTCTTCCGGCGGCTTCCGTGTATTTACGGACGATCTTAGCTACAGTTTATTTTTTAATTAGTGGCCGCTTTTTCATAGGCCAGCGTCGATCAAGATAGTCGTTCGCGTTCGTGTGAATGGCCTACGGTTGCCGCTTGCCTCCGCTGCCTTTCTTGCCTCACGCATCAGGGACTGGCTCACCGATTATATGCAAATGAGATGTCATAACACGTGAATAATTACAGCCAGCCACGACTCGCCCTTTCGGACGAACCGCACAAATTGGATTTACGTGAAAAGCAAGTTTTACCCGCGACACGGCTTGATGTATGTATTTTTGGGGTGATATGCCAAGCATGAATGTATAAGTAATATTTTGATGATATCTTAGTTACCTACGTTGATGTCGATATTTTTTTCTTTTTTGATAAGCACTGACGTAACAATTCTTGGAACAAAAGAATACAGTTCAAAGATATTAGAATTATCTAGATTTTAGATATTAGAATTATAAATATTAACTAATTGAAGAAGTTTATTATAATTAATCTGTATCGAACATAATTATTATTTTACTATCTGCGGTATAATTTATAGCTAATTGTTACGCTCCTTATACCCAAACCCTTTAAAAGAAAACTACGACCCCAGACACGATATACTCTCATGCCTTTATACCTAGTTGTGTAATTTCCCATTTCTATGCCATTATTTTATAATGTTCATTAAAATAAAACGTAGGTAACGTCGCGCCACTTTTCACGAAAAGTCCCGCTGTGGAAATTGCGACCAACGTCAGGGGGCAGCGTGACCAAGCATGCGGCGTTAAGGGGCGCGCGGGTCGTTATGCTAATAGACCACCTGACAAACAAACATTCATAGACACCACTTAACATACCACTTGAAAATCAACCATATTTTAAGGTAGCTAAGTTTAATTGTCATTTATCTAAGTGTGGTAGTTAAAGCTCTTGTTTCGGCCGTGGTCAGCGAGGTCTGCGTGTTGGCCGCCTGTAGTCGCGATAGCGGGAAAATGGACGGTTGACTACGTTTATGGCTTACCCGCTTGTGCTCCGATTTAAGGCTTATATATGGTCGTAAATACGCTACACGTAGCTATGGTGCGATAACGCGCCTTAATAAGGTTTATTTTCTAAACAACCGCAGTTTGGTGTCGTTTGCTTGGATTTTACGACCCTAACCGTTTTGGACAACGTTTATAAGAAATTTACTGAAACAAAATTGTCTTTCGAATCCTAAATGTTCGTGGAGAAATGCAATGGTTTCGTTTACTATGATATTAAATTAAATCAAAGCTTTTATCGCAATTTAATATTAAATAAAGCGATTCGTGTAGGTGTTCTTATGCCGTCAAATACAATCATTCAACTTTCATCCTTGAGAAATAAAACATCATCCTGAGAAATCAAAAATGTTCAGGGTTAAGGGTATCGTATGGTCTTGATAGGTATCGAAATATCAATTGGGAAGACCAATAGCTACACTGGTCTTGTGAAGTCTGCAATGCCTGAAATGTATGCAAGAATAAAGTCAACGAGAAAATAATATGTCCGTATTGTTCATAGACGAAGCAAAATAATATTATTGAGACTTATTTTATTTTGTGACTCAACTAAAATGTTCATGACAGTATTTTTGTCTTATCAATATTCTCTCCAGTCACAGATTTGTATCTTCAGCAGTCTGCATTTATTTATAATAACCAAACGAACTAAACGTTGTCACACATGTCAAAAAGAAGGAGAAATGTTTATCCAACAAAATACAATTGTTATTATTAGAAAAACACGAAGATACTTACTTAAATGTCACACAAATAACAAAAATCACCAAATATATTTTTGTCGTGAAAATAATTTAACTATGAACAGTACCTACTCGTATCAAATCAAGAGCTCAAACAACAAAACCGGGAAGCAGTGTATTATTTTGTCACTGCGCTAATAAAAATAAATGTTTAACACTCACTATTGAGGCACTGACGCACAATAATTAGCATCCAGAACAAAAGCCAAGGTTTTGCGAACAGCTTGCCAGCTACGTGGGAACTGAAAAATAACAGCTAAAGTAATTATGTTAAATAATCACAACAAAAATATTCAAAAGTATTTGCAGCTTGTGGTTTATGATATAAAACGGACTAATAATGTGAAATGAAATCATTAAAATGGATGTAAGGAATATTTGTTCTTTGTTCAGCTCACTTTTTGTTGAACACTGAAACATTTTAACACAAAAGTAGTACACGTTGGTTTCAATATGCGGTTTCGTACTCCTTTCCGGGACTGTGTTCCACTATTATTGAATTTATTATTCCTATAATTGGATAACCTCTGCGAAAGAACAGGTTCGGATTTCGTTTACATATTTGCATTTTTATATACCTACTTAGTTCGTCGTTTACAGCTCTAAATGGTTTGTGCGCTACCACTTATTTTTTCTATGTCTACGTCACCTCATGTATTTAGTAAATATTGGAATCAAACGTAAGTATTCGAAAAGTTGGTACACAGAGTTTACTCAAGGACAGTGTAACTTACAAAATTTGGTACACAGAGTTTATTCAGGGACAGTGTAACTTACTGAATTTGGTACACAGAGTTTATTCAGGGACAGTGTAGCTTACTAAATTTGGTACACAGAGTTTATTCAGGGACAGTGTAACTTACAAAATTTGGTACACAGAGTTTATTCAGGGACAGTGTAACTTACTGAATTTGGTACACAGAGTTTATTCAGGGACAGTGTAACTTACAAAATTTGGTACACAGAGTTTATTCAGGGACAGTGTAACTTACTGAATTTGGTACACAGAGTTTATTCAGGGACAGTGTAGCTTACTAAATTTGGTACACAGAGTTTATTCAGGGACAGTGTAACTTACTAAATTTGGTACACAGAGTTTATTCAGGGACAGTGTAACTTACAAAATTTGGTACACAGAGTTTATTCAGGGACAGTGTAACTTACTGAATTTGGTACACAGAGTTTATTCAGGGACAGTGTAACTTACAAAATTTGGTACACAGAGTTTATTCAGGGACAGTGTAACTTACAAAATTTGGTACACAGAGTTTATTCAGGGACAGTGTAACTTACTGAATTTGGTACACAGAGTTTATTCAGGGACAGTGTAACTTACTAAATTTGGTACACAGAGTTTATTCAGGGACAGTGTAACTTACTAAATTTCCATCGTCATTTTATTTCATCATTCCCTTTTTATTTAATCCTTACGTAAGGGTATGCTGAAAATCGCCTACTGTTCATTAAAGTTTCTGTTCGTTAATAAAACCAGTGTTTTTTTTTTCAGGTTGGGATTTTCAGCAGCGGAAGATGGCGAGAGACTACGTAAGCTTTGCGTCATAGCGTTACATTCAACACAATATCCCAAGCAATGGTAAGCAATATCCCATTACACATGGAATATCATACTAGAAGTTCCCAATCCATTTTATTAGACACCTCCATCGAGCATCGTCCAAAACTAATTGCGTTCAGTAAGTAAACAGTTGAATCTTCTTCATTGCTACTCAAATAGCTCCAGCAAACGGGACTTAAGAACTAATTTAAAAAAACCGCTTAAATACAGTCCGCTCTACCACCATGAATTTTACGACACAAAAGTCGAAAATGCGATGCGAGATGAAGCCTTTGTGGTTACAGCGTTTGATCTGTAATTAGGGTGTTTAATAGCATAATAGCTCGTAACGGCTTTCAATCGAATGGCATTGTGTTTTTTGTACGCCTCTAAAGCACCTCAACTTGTTATTGAAAGTGTGGAAAAAACTTCGGTGAATGCGTGTCCTTTTCTGATAATTATCTAATGATATAACTAGTGTTATATCATTAAATTAACCGTATTTTGATACTTTCTACTTTCGTTCTAGTAAAAATCACAGTGGTTGGTTCGATGGATAGATAATTAAATGTAGATCTTCCAACTGATAAGAGATTAACACATTTAATTGTGTAGCTAATTTATTTTCTACATCATAATAGAGCTAACCTTTATGAACCTTCATCATCTGCCTAGCCTTTTCCCAACTATGTTGGGGTCGGCTTCCAGTCTAACCGAATGTAGCTGAATACCAGTATCTTACATGGAGCCACTGCTTATCTGACCTCCACAACCCAGTTACTTGGTAATACGATACCCCTTGGTAAGGCTGGTTGTCAGATTTTCGGGCTTCTGACTACCCGTAACGACTGTTAAAGATCCACGAATGACAACCGGGACCAACGGCTTAGCGTGCTTTCCGAAGCACGGAGGGGTCTCGATATGTAAAGATGGTCGGCATCCACAGACCAACCGCGGCAAGCGTAGCTTAACCTGATCGATCGACGTGTGCGGCTGTTATTATTTAGCCACAGGCCCCTCTATCCTTTATGAACCTTATTTTATGAAAAAGCAACAGCATGAATGTGTCCCACACTCAATGTGCACTAAAATAACAAGTAGGTAGGTATCTTCATAACTACAAACACTATAAATTGGTACTTATTGTGCGATGTTTTTGCATTTACAATGTATTTCACATGAATATTATATGGATTAATCTGCATACAAGTATGTGTCAATTGTAATAAACTGAAGACATGACGTAAGCAATTTGTGAAATGTCCACACTAAACAATGACATGGATATTTACTTTGTAAAGTATCTTATTTTTATTATTATTACTGTGAGTGTGAAGACTATGTGGGTCATTTCTTTTTTTAGGTTTTCCTTCTTAGTTAGTTTTAATCATGATCTGGCAGTTTGAGTCATTTATGCGGCCTACCCAAATGTCCTTTCATTGGTATTGTTCGTCGAATCGTAAGGCTCCTCAAGTTCTGAGTTGAGCTGCACGATTTTTGACAAATGCGTGCACTGACTGGACAGGTCCGCTCAATCTGTATGGTTCTTTACTCAAAAGACCATTTCAGACACCAATCTACATGGTCTTCACATTATCTGACCAAGATTATGTCTGGACTTTAAAAGAGACTGTGACCTCTGAGTTTGTTTCGGCCTTTCTTCTCAGAGTAGTCAGATAGGAAATGCCGACCTCATCTAGTTTAAAAAAATATGATTGACATGTAAAAGTGTTTGTACAAACCTACTTACAGAAAATAAATCATTTATCATTTATCATTTATCACGCGACAGTACAAAACATGTGATCATACATCACTCGATCAAACAGAACACTTAAAAACATTATTTCTGTAACAACAAGATCATTTTACTAAACGGCAGGGGTGTTTAATTTCGTGGACTTTTTGCGGAATGCGGGACATTGTGAGGCAGGTGCGGCCGCCCGGCCCGGCTCGCGGCTCTCGACGACGCTAATGAACACAATGAAGACGTATTCCTACGAGTATATCCGGCGTTGATCGATTGATTTACTCGCTGCCACCGCGCTCGAGCTTTTTGTATTCGAATGTCGCCCGCCATTTGCATATCAGAGTCGCGGTGGAACGAATTTTAAACAAGACGTACGATGGGAGCCGTGATGTGCTAGATACGCTAAGCCGAGGGGATGCCACTATTTGCATATGATGGAGCTTTATAGCTATTAATTTACTGACTTTTCAATACTTGAGGGGAAGGGTGAGACACGTTATACGGTTATGCATGATAAATATCCCGAGCATGCTTGCTAGTCCTTTCCTTTTATAGAGGCTTACCGGCAAAATGTTACCTACGTGTGTTTCAGAAGTGTATTTATCGGCATTATTCATGTAACCTGTTCATTTAGGATTTTAGTATAAAAGACTTTATCTTTAGATCGACAATAATATTATCTGCTGTCAGACCGTGACATTAAGAACCTGATGTAAAAAATATATTTGTAGAGAGAGTGTCGATCAAACTACATTTTTAGAGAAAAGGTCATTGTCATTCAAAAGTAATGAAGAGTCCATCCCAGGCTGTTAATTGAGCATGTTCAGATAAAAAGTGTGAGTACGACATTAATAGCTGGTGGTATCTGTTCGCGTGTTGAACAAAACAGATCGCGTCGTAAAACACGCGCGTCATAGGAAAATTACCGTTCGGAGTGTGTATTTACCTCGGTAACAACGAAGTGCACTTCCAACAATTGACTGCGCTCCCTATCTTGATGAGGAAACACGAACATTGCGCACAAAACTCGCACATGTTTACGTTTAACAATTTGTGAGGCGACAATGCGAGACAATTCAATGCTGTTTTCATAGTAAAATGTCATTGAAATGTCGGGAATTTCAGCGTGGCATGTGATACTACGATGGTAAAACACGGTCTTGTAATCACTCGTAGTACTACCTAGTTTATTTAATTCAATTGATTTGACAATATAATTGTTAGTTACGCCACATGGTCGTCCAATTACCAACCCCTACTGAACAACACGATGTTAGTGGGTATGGCAGCATACTTACCTACCTACAATTAAATAAAGTTAAATGTTAGAATATTTAGAACAGCTATACGTGAATAAAGCTCCTTCAATATTTTGTTATCGAGAAACTAGAAAGCTTTATAAGGCTTTCACGCCAAGCTTTATTAGGCATGTGAGTGTTAAAATTATCGTCATCGTTAAACGGTTTACAGCAGAAATCAAACAAACGTTAACCCTTTACCGCATAGGAAACCATATATGGTTTGACATGTTTACAGTTTATTTTACTCTAAAAAAATAAAAAAAACTAGCGTATAAATCCTAATGGGGTTTGTTTTTCATATCATTAGCAATAATAAAACACAACTATTTTGTCTATCATCACATACCACTCGGAAATAAAAAAAAATAAAAAATAAATAAAAAATACACTAAAATTAATTTTGAAGCTTTAATAAAGACATTAAAATAAAAAATAAAAAATTGTCACTTATTTAATATATCATGCAGTAAAGGGTTAATTTAGTTAGAAGACAAGTCATTATGTAAAACAATGTAAAACTGATATGTTAATAAGTTGTCGGGACGATTTAGCACCCCCACGTATCGGACAGTTGTACACTGTACTGTAAGGGTGACTTATCACTATCTCCATCATATATCAGTACTCATTCTTTTCATCGATTCGAAACACTTAAGTATATGCTAATAGATATTGTAAATTGTTTGACTTTGTTATCATTGATACAATTAGTTCGGACTTCGGGTGTATATTTCAAGACGTATTTGTGATCTTTTTTTAATGATCATCAGCCTAGCCTTTTCCCTACTATGTTGGGGTCGGCTTTCAGTGTAACCGGATGCAGCTGAATACCAGTATTTTACATGGAGCGACTGCCTATCTGACCTCCACAACCAAGTTACTGGGTAATACGATACCCCTTGGTAAGACTGATTGTCAGACTTTCGGGCTTCTGACTACCCATAACGACTGTCAAAGATCCACGAATGACAGCCGGGACCAACGGCTTAACGTGCTTTCCGAGGCACGGAGGGATCTCGGTATGTAATGATGGTCACTCACAGACCAACCGTGGCACGCGTAGCTTAACCTGATCGATCAAGCTGTGCGGCTGTTATTATTTAGCCACGGGCCCCTAACTTTCTTTAATCTACACTAATATTATAAAGAGGAAAGATTTGATTGTTTGTTTGTATTGAATAGGCTCCGAAATTACTGGACCGATTTGAAAAATTGTTTTACCATCAGAAGCCGACATTATCCCTGATGAACATAGGCTACTTTTTACCGCTGGAAAATGCTTTATTCCTACGGGAAAAGGGGTAATAGGATTTAAACGGCGGGAATTCCGAATTCTACGCAAACGAAGTTGCGGGTGGATGCTAGTCATTTATAATTTCGATACCTCCTAAGTATACTGAGTCAACTAACAAATTTAGGTATTTTTATATTTTTATATAAACGTACATGATAAATCGTGATCTTAACGTTTGTGTTAAAAAAAAATAAAAAAGAACAATAATTACCGAGATAATTTCACGTATACAAAATCAATTTCAACATCAGTAAAAATCGTACATTGTAAACTGATCTAAATAACATCGTACCAGTGTACGCGGGGCGTGAGGGGGGACGCATTGATACAAGTTTATTGCGCGGCTCAGTATACGATGAATGGCGGCGAGTGCGCACGCAATTTCAGGTAATAATTCTGTTTCGTAAAGCTACTATTATTCGTATATAATATATCGTGGATGTATCATCACTACATAGTATAAAACAAAGTCGCTTCCCGCTGTCTGTCCCTATGTATGCTTAGATCTTTAAAAGTACGCAACGGATTTTGATGCGGTTTTTTTTAATAGATAGAGTAATTCAAGAGGAAGGTTTATATGTATAATACATGCATAATATAGTAGAGAAACACTGTACATTTTAGAGGTTTCTAATGTGATGTCGTAAATAAACACATTTTTTTGCGCTTACATTGCAAACGCTGGCTTAACCCTACGCGATAGATCAAAATAATGTACTACAGTATTGTACACCATAAAAAGGTCTATAAAAAAGTCCACGATGGCATATGTCTATCTCTTAGGGATAACCCACAATAACCATTTTTTATCCTATACTTTTTAAGAGAAATAATGGCTCTAAAATTATCAGTGTTTCTCTACTATATTATGCATGTATTATATGCATATAAACCTTCCTCTTGAATCACTCTATCTATTAAAAAAAAACAGCATCAAAATCCGTTGCTTATTTTTAAAGTTCTAAGCATACATAAAGACAGACAGACAGCGGGAAGCGACTTTGTTTTATACTATGTAGTGATAGTGATCAGCATTGCACCCGTGCGAAGCCGGGGCGGGTCGCTAGTGTGTCTGATAATATAGTTGTACATGTTAAATTAATACTTATTAGTAACAGAATGCAGTCAAACAGGGCGCGAAAAATTTTAAATTTACTTGATGTATACCTATGTTAGCTAGTTCGCAGTTTGTTATAGATATTAGTCATCGCTTTCTAGTAGTGGGTCACACTCAAAATGAAGGCGACAGTATGCACGCTTTAATTGAAAGACAGACGAAAGATAAGATGCTTTATACGCCTGATCAATGGTATACAGCTTTTAGATTTGCCAAATCCGATGAAAAGCCATACAAAGTTACTGAAGTGTCTCAGGAATTCAGGATAAATTAATTAAAGACTTTAAATCAAAGCTAAAACTTATAAACAACTGGACAACTACCAACGATGGATGAAAAAAAAATGCCTTGGAATAAAATAACGTAAGTACCAGTTAAAGCGGAATATCCATTTAGGCTGTTTTATAAAACGAGTTACCAAGATGATGCTTACAAGTGGATAGATTGTGTAAAGAAACCTAAAGCTACACGAAATCGAAGAGAGTTAAATATTGATATAGATATTGTAATATTTCTTTAGCTTATCAGTCACCCATTCCTATTAACCAAAATAAGCACAAAGACTTGATGGATCTTTGTAAGACACTGGTAATTCCTAAGGAGTATCCACGGACTAGATTTTTTCTAGTCCGTGGGAGTATCATTTATTTTTTAATAATTTGATTTCAACGAACTCTAATGCAGCTAACAACAGCGATTCTGACTGATCTCTAATTTGTTAAACCTTATATCTTTTGAGCATTAGAAATGCCTAGACTGTTGTGTTATTAATTTCTATTATTTTTATTAATATTGTTTAACGTAAGTTACCATTTTTAGTTCTTATTACTTTTATTGACGTACTGGAGAAGTACCTGTTTTAGTTTTTAATAGTGATTTGTTTACGTTGTAGCTTTTAGTAAAGCTATTATGTTAAAAAGAAATTCCTACTTAATTATGGCGAAAAATACATTGTGATTCTTCAAAATGAGTTGTTTTTGGTTTATGATTCTTGTTCTTCTTCCTAGCTTTTATTAATCCCACATATCGTAAGGTATTACAAAAAAAAAATACTATTAAAAAGCCTCGGTAAATTACATTGGTCCAGTATACGTTGAGGTTTCAAATGTTAACATTGCTAAGTACTTTCCTAGTACAATGAGTCAAGTGATATAATTTCAACATTTTATTATTAAGTGAGACAGAAAACCCCGAAAACAAACAAAAGTAAAATTATATTAATAAAATGACAATCATATTTCATGTGATTTTGATGTAAACGATGGATTTTGATGGACAACGTACATGAATATAACTGGTAGTTAAACCATTTCACTATTGAGTCCCGCCGGCGTATACCCAGTCATGTACATAAAATGTCATTTAAAAACAAAAATCAGCAAAATCATTTTATACCAAAGGAAGAGCTTACAATTTTTATTAAAAAAACATTTACTTTATTTCGAATTAATTTGATTTCATTAAAATATAAACGATTTGCCTTCAAATCGCTCTCCTATAAAATAACTATAATGTCAGTTGACTCATTATACTTAGGAGGCATCGATTTAAAAGATAGTCCCTTTATTTTACAAGCGCCTAAAGTTAAAAGACGTGTAATCGTCGAAAATGTATAGTTAAGCTGTTGCTAATCATTATGTATCTTTAAACAACGTTTATAAAATATAATCCTCAATATGTAAAGTATGTAGGTAATAAACTGCATCCATCTAGTTATTTGTTACTTGTCTACTATCCATTTGATAATTGGAAGCCCTCGCTGAAAACGAAAGTTGCTGGCAGTATTCATGTCATGATCTTGGCCCTAATTCATTATTTTATTCAATAACACATACATTTATTTTAACAAGTAAGACCCAAGCTAACAAAACTAGTCATAAATCGCAAATTGCTAATTGGCTAGCCCCAAGTAACGGGTCTGGGTAAAAGCATAAGTTACACAGTGGACAACACACTAAGTGTCACCTTCTGGAATTTCGGCAAAGAGCAGGATTATGCACACTTACAAAAGGACTTGACGAGGTTTCGAAGGAGGGAATCTATACTTCCTTGGATACTATAAAACTATTAGGTAAGGAACTGACGTGGGTCAATTCTTTACCTAATCACAACATCTGCTATTAACACATTATGTATGACACAATGAACGAAACCGCGCTAGAAAACACGAAGTTGGCGTGGTTTGAACAAACAAAATGCCACGCTTGACAACCGCACGTGGTTTGCACGTGGTAAAATTACGCAGGGAATAATAATTACAATACAGAGTTGGGGTCCCAATAGTTCTAACCTAAGTGGTGGAAATCCAGATAAGTAATAGAGCTTGTGCTATTCCAAGCATTCTGATTTAAACCGTCAATTGTGGAGAATCGCCCTTCAACATTTTGTGTCCCTGTCCAAATATGCTCAAGGAGAGTCAAGTCATTATAGCCCGTGTTTTGTGGGATCATGCTTAGGCCACTTTAAAAACTTCCTGATGTTGCGCATTAATCTAACAATTGAAAACAACCTCTATCTAACTAATATAAAGTATATTTCCTAGCTAATTGATACCAAATTATTATAAACCAATTCTGTTTTCATTAATTATTTCAAAATTTATAAGTTCAACCCTTTGCTGTTTAAATTTGAATACATTATACCCTTAACTCACTTTTGACAAGCTGCTAATCATATTCAAACGCGCACCTTGCGATGCTCTGATACCCGACTGTTAGAATTTTAAAGCATTAAGACCCAAGGCACATAATTCGGAGGGCTCTGGACTAAAAAGAATCTGACCAAAACAATATGCATAGACAGGTGTGTTAGTATTTGAAGGGTTAAGGGATACTTGACTGATGTATCGTTAAACTTTGTCAATAATATTGTGTATTCTTTTTATAAATACTGAAACAACTCTCACTCTATTTACCATGGTAGGTCGTTTCACTTGTCTATGCTAATTGCTGACTTTACTGAAACCAACCCGTTGTATGGTTTAAGTAAGACTATGCACTTGGCATCACCTTACAAATGCACACCACAATACACATGTCCTCAAACAAGTGGAATCTATCATTTTTCTTATTACCTTACTGTTTTTTTTTTTTTCTAATTGATTTCGTTGTGGGATCCAAGACAGTTAAATCAGCAAATTCTCTCGGCGTTTTCTGGTGGCCATGGTAGATTCTGCCTTTCAGGAGTTGCAGTGGTTGAATATGCGAGTAGTGTGGCGGATTTCTCCCATGTCCTAAGGTCACCATTAAAAGCTTCGTCATTGTTGAAAAAATTATGAAAATTTGTTTCAGGCGTTAGTCAAATTTTCTAACTACTGAATTTTCGTAGCAGATGTACATCTTCAGTAAAAATTATATACTAATCGCCTCATAAAAGATATATATAGAGGATAAGGGAAACGTATAAGTACTCGTATAAGTGAATAATCATAAGGAAAAGGTACAAATTGTTAATGCCACGCAGACCGCGCAAGGGCGGAGTGTTTGCCCCGCTGCAATTAAAACGCCATCAACGGAAACACATGGTGATCACCCCGTGACCATCACCACCCATATCTAATACCAGACTCACTTACATTCCTCATACGTTAATTTAGGAACTTTTCACAAACATAATAAGACCTCTAAGCAAGTCTAAAGTGTTATGAAATTAAATGTCTTGGAATATTGGACGGATATAAAAATTAAAATTGTATATAAAGTTCTTGAACGGCTCAAAGAAAGGTATTTATTGATGTGGCAGATAAGCAAATACGGAGCAACTGTCGGTAGCCATTGTTTTAACATGTGAAAATATGTTTCATTCCGTTGGAGATATTAAAATGGACGGTTTGTGTAATTAGAGTTTAATTAGTTATGAGATTTTCGTACATTGTCTTGACGACTGTAGTTTTTTTTTTTTTTTTTTTTTTATCATAACAGTGTTATCTACGAAGACTTATGATTATCTATCTTTTGTTTTAAGTACATTGCGAATGTTTTCTAAAAAGCTGTGAACTCAATTGTTAACTGTGCGATTCGATATCATTATAAAGTCCAGTGTATTGTTTTTAATAGGTTGCTTTTAGTAGGCTGAGATTATTTCATGCGCACTCAAATGTCTCGCTTTTTTTTTACTTAGTTACCTTCAAAATGGTTGAGCTGAATGTTCGTGAACGGGCGCGACTGGTCATCTCTTAGCTGCCTATATTTTATTTTTGATTTTATTTTGTATCTACCTAAATGAAACTGTAAACCGGAAGAGCGGAAGTACCTAACACAAGCAAATGTTTGCTTAAAAGGTACTCCCTATAATGTTCTTTTTTACATATTTTGAATTTTTGGTTCTAGGACATGCCGCTTCCCTCACGATGTTTTCCTTCGCCGTTTTAAGAGCAGTGGTGATGAAATTATTTACATAAAGTAAAGCGCCTGTCTGGGTTCGAACCCCTCGTAAGCTGGGATCGTTACCACTGGGCCTTCACTGCTCTCATTTTTTTTTTTTTCTCACCACGCAAATGTAACATTTTACCTCACTTTTTATACTATGATAATTTTTAACCGACTTCAAAAAAAGGAGGAAGTTCTGAATTCAGTTTTTTTTTATGTTTGTTACCTCAGAGCTCCTTTATTTATACGCCGATTTGCAAAATTCTTTTTTATTTTAAAGAATATATTTTAAGATCTCATAGATATTTCTTTAAAATCGGTTCAGTACTTTAGTTTTAATCCAAAATTGCTGGTAAAATTCAAATAAACAGAAATTGCGTCGTTTGCTTTCCTATGACTTTTCAGTGGTGTCTTAGTGGAATTGTTATGGGATTAATTGTGGCTATAAGTGCCGTATCTTTACATAATTAATCGACTTCAAAAAAAAATTACCTTATCACCATTTAGAACCAACCACTGAGTATATACGATACATAAATAGTCATTACCAGCATTTTTATCTAAACATATGGCGTCTAAAGCTTCGCAAGTAACCAATGGGGGCACCAATAAACTGTTAATTGCTCGGAAGGGGAATGCTCGGCGAAGCTCGCCAATGACTGAGCATTAGGGTTGAGTATATAACGCAGTATATAAGTCATGAAAGAGCATTATTATGTTCGTCGTGAATATATATTTTTTTTGTGTAGTTAGTGGTTTTCATTGTGAGGATGTTTTAGATAGCTTTACTTGGGTACCGACTTACTTACTTAGATACCTAATCATAGTTTAGCCCCATCTCGGTACCTTCCCATCTTGGCACCTATGAATTTATTTATCATGCCCACGAAACATTCCCACCTCGTCACCCTGTCCTAAATCATTGTTAGGTCATCATCTGCCTAGCCTTTTCCCAACTATGTTGGGGTCGGCTACCAGTCTAACCGTATGCAGCTGAATACCAGTATTTTACATGGAGCGCCTGCCTATCTGACCTCCACAACCCAGTTACTGGGTAATGCGATACCCCTAGGTAAGACTGGTTGTCAGACTTTCGGGCTTCTGACTACCCGAAACGACTGTCAAAGATTTACGAATGACAGCCGGAACCAACGGCTTAACGTACTTTCCGAGGCGCGGAGGGGTCTCGGTATGTAGGTAAAGATGGTCACCCATCCACAGACCAACCGCGGTAAGCGTAGCCTGATCGATCGACCTGTGCGGCTGTTATTATTTAGGTAGCCACGGGCCCCTCTTAGGTATACATAAAAAATGGAAACACAGTAAAATTTGAAAATATCAGTTACTAGAAACTTTTAATACCTAAGACAAACCGTGTTCCCAAAAGTTAATACGGGCGGCAGGCGGCGGCATACAAAGTCAAAGGTCTTAAAATTATGCTAATTGTTTACCGTAGCCTATGAGCGCCTCGTCACAAGCTATTATGTCGCAATAACAACGCTGACCATAGACTAAAATATCTATAACCATGGCTGAAAAGTAAGTAAAAGCATTACTATGGTAATGATTTTACTTAAGAAATAGTAGCCAGATTAAACTGCGAAGAAATAGGACTAATTATGGTAAAAAGACTATCACATATGAAGGAGCACAATTATACAACAATCTGCCAAATAATATCAAGGATAGCAAATCGCTTGCAGTGTTTAAATCAAAATTAACCCTTAAATGCATGATTTATTGTATCGTATTGCAAAAAATGCTATTGTATAGGTATTTATCTATAGAATTTAGAAAAAATATATATAATAATTATTAATATTCATAGAGTATATATATTGTTTTGACATAAAGAGTTGCGTTCAGACACTCATAGCTATCACATTCTTAAAAAATTAAATAACGTACCTACTTTGTTGCCATATGGCAACATTATGCATTTAAGGGTTAAAAGAATACATTTATGACAACATTTATTAGAATTGCTCGATAGCTGTATATTACCTACATTACTTTATTTTTACTTAAGCTCATTATTAAGTGAACTGTATTGTTCTTTATGAGTAAATAAATTCGTTAACCTTATTAATAATAATGACTATAGCAGAAGATTATTATATACACAAGAGGGTTTATTTATAAACTTTACTTAAAGTTAGGCAGCCTTACATTTTGTGACGTTTAAATGTCTCTTAACTTGCAGCAACGTTTATAAACCCTAAGTATTCTTCGATCTCTTACCTCTTCCGTATATTATTTGTCTCCACTCCAGAACTTCCACTCTGGTAAGGAAAATTGTATTTATTTATTTACACAAAAAACACTATCTTTACAGGATGACCCCAATACAATAGTGGTTCCCAAACATACAAAAAATTAAACTGAAAAATTAACTTAAGTATGCCTAATACTAAAAAAAAAAAAACTAAACTAAACTTTAAAAATAGAAAGCAACACTAAACTCTGCTAAAATCTTAATCTAAGCTCAGACTACACAAATTATAGGTAATATAGATAAATTACGTAATTATTTATTTTTTTTTGCTATAAAATCTTAACCTACAATATAAAAGCATACATAACACGGAATATTAACATTTAAATAGGTATACCTAACTAACAAAATGTAATAAAACTCTTGCGAATTCGCTCAAATTACACGAAAAAATGTCAGTCCTCTCGTGCACTTCGTTTAGTACACGTAGGTGGTAAAACAAAATAAAAAGTGCTTTAGTCAAGCAATTAATTCAAGCAAGTAATTTTTTTACCCACTACATAGAAAGGGCTGTAATTTGCGCAGTCGTTTGCCTCACCTTGTTATTTATTAGGTACTTAATATTTTTTCAGGATAAGGTGATGCCAACTACGCCAGCTTACTTTGGATACTTACCGGCACAATACCTAATATCTCATTACCCAATACCCAATTTCAATACCACAACATTGGCAATAACGCCATTCAGCTGCAAATGGTTAGGCTGGAAGCCGCCAATGACGAGCATTTCAATACAGTGATTCTACCTAAACATTCCTCCACCAGTTGTATTCTGTGTGTGTTCCGAGCACTACCACTGTCGGTGACACGGAAGCCCGCTACTGTGCGCGTCCATTGTGTCCCCCCCCCGCTCCCCAATTGGTTACCACTTACCACACTTGTTACGCGAGACGTCTTCAAAGGCACGCCGCGCCATTGTCACCTGTCTACACCGGCCTTAAGTGTGGAGTGTGACGTAGTTTTTGTGGCAATCTAGTTAACGTTGGTTCACTTTACTTTTATCTAATTATATAGGAGATGTGCTTTTGAATTAAAAACGATATGTAGTCAATAGTAAAAGTAAATCAACAGGCGGTTACTCTTGGTCTGCTATCCAATTACTGGAGCGACCATAAATTTAGTATATACTACATACATATTGAAATATATCGTACTTAATAGTATATACTAAATTAATGTGGGTGACCAACCGAGTATCGAAAAATCTAGACTGGTAAAATACTGAACATAAAAAGTTTCCACGAGTTTCCGCGAGCTTCTTTATTTAAATAACCTTTCTTTAGTTTCTTCTTGTGTCAATTCACTCCTATTACAATCCCATGAAGCATTTTGAAAGGTAGGTATAAGAAAGAGGGATATGGGGCGAGAAGCCTCAGACGAAACCATAAGGTGAGAGAGGATAGAATGGAGAATATCGTGGCTGACGGCGTTAAAAGCATTGGAGAAATCAATTAATACCAAAATGGTAACTTTTGTATCCTACACCGCCTCTCTAATGTCACGTGTCACTTTAAGGAGAGTGGAGGCCTGTAAGTACAGACGCCAGCACATCAAGTTACTACAATCTGTCAAATTTCTTTAATAGATTTTCAACTTTATCGTAAAGGTTCAAAGTTGATGGGGAAAATTGACAGTTTCGGGTAGCTTGATGTGCTGGCATCTTTAATATGCCCAGGCTTGAACCCAGTCTAAAAGGAGCTAAACGCGGTTGTTCCGATGAACAAACCCCGTAAACTGCTTGTGTACGCATGCCTCAAGCACTTTAGACAGGAATGGGAGAATAGAAATGGGTTGAAAGTGACTGGGTAGGGAGGGATTTGAAATTTTAGGGAGTGGGCGGACATAGGCCATACGCCACAGGGATGGTAATTTATGTATGTTAGATAATTAATGAATGTACAAGGGTCACCTATCCTTTGTAGAAATCATTTTACGTTTTCATGATTCTTTTTTTATTTGAAAGCTGGTGCTTCCCGTGTGGTCCCATTGTCACCATTTCAATATCTGATGATGGGATCTTGTAGAAATCGGGGGAACTCTTCAATAAATAACAGCAGATTAACCGCGATTGTTGCTATAGCATATCTAAGCATTGTTTACACCATCACACAACATAATATCACGCCTGTACTCACTACAAAGGTTATAATTTTTTTTATTATAATAATAATTAATACCAGTAAAACAACCGCGATTGCTGCTATCGCATATGTATGCATTGTTTACGCAATCGCACAACATAACATCACGTCTGTACCCTATAAACGCAGACGCAGCTTCCTGTCACTGATATTTACATAGCAAGTAGTGTTATATGAATTTGATTGGGGTAGATATAACTAAAAAGTGAAAAATAAAAAATTTTATATAAAAAAAAACAACCGACTTCTAAAAAAACACTACAAAGTGAAAAATAATGTTAATTTCGGAAGTCGGTGTCAAAAAACCAAAATGCAGAACCAACGACACCGACTTCCGAAATTAACATTATTTTTCACTTTGTAGTGTTTTTTTAGAAGTCGGTTGTTTTTTTTTATATAAAATTTTTTATTAGTCAACACAGAGAGCCAGTCAGTAACGCTCATTGATAACAATAAAGTTCGGAAACTCAAATATTGTGTCTCAATCAAGAATTTCACACACCTCCTATCAACAACGCCAACGCTCGGGCCATTAGGTACATATAGCGATAGAAATATAATATAATTTCAAAATAATAATGAAACTATGATATTTCTGACTCAATAGAAAAACATATTTTATACTTAAGTCTTATCAATTTCATGAAATTGGTATTGATTAGATTTTTCAGTATAAATTGGAGAAAGACTCCTCAGATATCTAGGTATTTTATCTTCAGTCAACTGTTATAAAATAATTTAAAAAGAATATATCTAGTATAGAATTTATAACTTTTGAAAGTAAACGAAATTTTGGATTTTGAAAATGTAAAACGATCTCAATACGTAACAAAATCATCCAGAATAGAAAACATTCACGAAAAATATTGATAGGTAGGTACTTACCTCCTATGAAAAACGTAAATAAAAAAACCTCCTCAATGCAGTACGTAAGACAGTAGAACATTATTTATAGCCAGCTCACTAATTTTGTACGAGGTATAGGTAGGTACTGCAAATTGTTGCTGGCACGAACTGCTTGCGCAGACAGCTTGCGATTTTCATATCTCTGCTTGTCTCTACTGGTCTCTGCTTGTCTCAGCTAACGTCTGCTTGACCCGCCTCAGCATCTCTCAGAGAAACCATATGATCGAAGTTCAAACACGTCTATCTCCAAAACACTTGCCCTGCACTTCACCTTCTACGTCACTATAAGGATATTGACACGTCACAAGCGACTATCTCTTTATTTACCAGACCGAAGCGAGTTTGATTCACAAAAGCTTCTTTCATTTTTATCATTACCTAAGCCACATCCAACAGCAGCTTTTTAAAACGTGTATGGTAGTCGAGAACGAAGGACGCCTGATGAGAGAGCAAACTAGTATGCGTACGAACATCGTTTTTTCTCAATATGGATAACTCACAACTAAACTGAGCGAACCTGAGATAGGTGCACTCAAGGACTACTGAACGACGTCTGATGAAGAACTGACGGGCAAAGGTAGTGAGTGTTTCTGGTTTTATGTCATAGTTTTTGGTTAAGTAATGACCAATGAGGTGCAATGGTCACAATAACAAAATTATTAGGAATATATAACATTAAAGAAAAATGGTTGACAATTCTTGTGAAAAATATAAATAAAATACTCAATTACTAATGGTCAGAATAATAGGAGGTTATTATTATTATGTTAAACCTCCTATTCGAAAACAATACCACACTCATCCACTTTGTGTGAAATAAACTCAGTAAGAGGATTTGAATATCAAAATTATTTCATAAAATTCCAAAAATCGTAACAAACAAACTTACAAAGCCACACCACAATAAGCGCGTCTCATAAATCATAACCTCAAGTTAATCCCAAATCACACCATTGGATCCTCGTCAAATATCACCACGAAGCTCAAAAAAAATAATTTACGACCTCAAAAACACATAAACAATGTAAAGCAATGTGTCAAAATACTCCAGTATAATACGATCAACGCCTAAGGAAGGTCGAAGTGTTCATAATAACTCAAAGAAACCCACATATAAGTCAAACCAACAATAGATGTCACCGGTGGGTCGGGATAAAAAATACTATGAACTTCTGAAGCAGTTAATAGGGACCATATACAAAAGCACAGCGGTGGTACAACCTTTGAATGAAGTCGACCTACTAATTTATATTTATACGGTGTGTCCACGCTGAAAGGGTTTGCTCTATCGAAATTCTTTTCTTAAGTTTTCGTCATCATGTCACCGCGCAACACTGAATATCACGACGAAAGGTAATATTTAGTTTGTCATTACCAATTCTTATAATTTAGTATACTAAATTAAAAGAATTGATAATAACAAACTAGTCCTCCAGACTGTATTTCGGCCATGGCGGCTCAAAGGAGACTAGCCTTCGGCGCGGAAGATATTATAGTGCACAAGTGTGTGCGCAGACACAGGTGCAGTCCCCCTTCCCTCATTCTCATAGTCCGATGAGACGGCAATCCGACACGACCAGAAA
This sequence comes from Eremobia ochroleuca, assembly GCA_949629135.1. Taxonomy (NCBI): domain Eukaryota; kingdom Metazoa; phylum Arthropoda; class Insecta; order Lepidoptera; family Noctuidae; genus Eremobia; species Eremobia ochroleuca. The sequence continues at coordinate 12,300,109 of OX451392.1, forward strand.
GAGATCAGGCGCAGGACCAACACACCGCCAACTTCTAAACTCCAGGCTGTTACTAAGAAATTCCTAGTGGAAAAACCCATTAACAATTTGCCCGCCCTGGGAATCGACCCCAGGACCCCACGGTCCAGGACTCAGCAGTCGCGCTTCCGACCACGAGACCAATGGGTCAGGCGTAGGAATTGATACTCTGTGTATAAAAAGATTCACTATCTAAATGCTTCATTAAATTTAATCACGCATCATCTACACGAGCGTCTTCTACAAATCAGTGAGTCATTTAAAAAAGAAATACACTTAGCCATTCAATATCATCAACAAATGATGTTTTCATTGCTCTACAAGTTTTGTGATCATCAATAAAGTTTTTTGTCCTGTCAAAATATCTCGCCGCTAAATAGGATCGTGCAATTGGCTCTTGTGGCCAAACAAAATCATGCGCAGACGCTTGTGGAGAGGTGTAACAAAAGCTCAATCATATTTACATTTAGTCATTGGCTATTAATCAACACAAGTTATGCTGCACTTCAATAGGGACCTCGAGACAATCAGTGATAAACTGATAAAGAAATGGTTCTAATGTAAATAAATGGTTATCGATATGTTAGTGTCTGCACGGCACTTGGTTACTGTGGAGTGGGCTTTTAAAAATACATATTTTAAAGCGACTAGTAAATTCATAAGTAATAAGTTTTTTTCAGAAAATCATAAGACATAATGCTCCGTAAACTAATTTAATTATTTTAATCGAAATGCTACACTGCACTAGATTAATCTATACTTCAATTTCAATGAAAATCTTAAGTTGAAATTAGTGGACGGATCTAGCAACCCTTAACTTTGGATTCTTTACTAAAAAGTAAATGTGATATCTACACATCACCAGATTCCTTAGCAATAAAACAGCGACTCGTTACAAAAGTTTCTTCCACACTATCTCCATTAGGTATAATATGTCCGTAGATGAGCGCGCGCCCAATAACAAGTGAAGCTAACAAGCGGTCGATACAAACCGTCTCACTGACGCTAATCCTAAATTATAACACCTAACTAATCACTCGCATTTTACGATACTCTAACTTTATCTGCGAGGTACTAACAAGATCTATTACTTAACTATTCATATTGATTTGTTAACTGCCAGAGATATTTCTTAGTCTATTTTGAGAACCTTAAGTTGTAAGAGGCGTAAATACTCGACAAGTACTTATTTTTTGTTATATTTGAACAATATCATGACGGGCTTGTGTTTGCATGGGTCGATCGTTCAGGTTAAGCTATGCTTGCCGCGGTTGCTCCGTGGATGGGTGACCATCTTTACATCTTTACAAGACCCCTCCATACCTCGGAAAGCAGGTCCCGACTGTCATGTGTGGATCTTTGGCAATCGTTACGGGTTGTCAGTAGCCCGAAAGTCTGACAACCAATTTTACGAAGGTGTATCGTACGACCCAGTAACTGAGTTGTTAAGGTCAGATAGGCCTAAGGCTTTCTGCATTAAGAATGCAGAAGGGCTTAGATTAGTTCTTAGGATTCTGGATCAACCTTTCATTTTCTGCCAGGAATTACATTTTGGGCTTTGTTGAAGCCCAAAATGACTCAGAATAGTTAGTAATTGAGACCTTCATTTCATAGCAGTTCACAACCATTTGACAGGCTTCCGAAACTAAAATGACAAATTTTCGATTACCTGATTTCAAATCAAATCTAATCGTTATAGCTATCGTCTATTTGGTTTAAACTGTCAACATTTTCGGGTTTCGGTTTTGTGAACAGCATTTCTCCCTCGATATCATTGATTGATGTTCGATTCGGCACGGAAGCGTATCGAATATTTGTGAATAGCTATGCTTATTCGCCCATTCGCTCAGAAATTCTCGCTATTAGGCACACGAGAGAATATTAAGCCGTTGCTGAGAAACATGATAATAACGAAGAAAAATATCAAAAGCGGCAATGAAAGCCAACGACACGAGCGAGGAATTAAGTTTGACAGTAAATAGAGGTGTAATTCAGCGATGTTCGTGCGCACGAGTTGCGGTATCGACAGGATAATAGAGGTGATCGCGACCGGCCCCACCACCGCCATCTAGTACCGATCGCTTCACAACTTTATTAATCGTATCGATTACCGACAATACGGCCCTAAGTGTTGTCGACACCTCCAGGTTATATCGATATTACCCCTTTTGCATAAAAATACGAAAAATATACGAGAAACAATGAAACGTCTCATCTCAGTCTTCTATAACTCTCAAATGTTATCAATCAATCATTCTGCAATACATTACTTACCACCAAATTCGTGGACATGCGTGACGTAATACCTAAAATAGTAACAATCAGCACCTACAGAAGAGGCTAGAGACAACCTGCAGAAAAGTCCAAAAGTTAGTTGACATTTTTCCACTTCAGCTGTTGACACATTACATTATGATTTAAAATTCTAGCTCCAAATGTTTCACTGGACACTATAACATTCTTATTAACTAAGATTTATCATAAAAAATAATCAAGTAATACCAAAGGATTACCTGCGCCCTAATTGCGTAAAACACTCGTACTCTCAATTTGAATCATTTTGAAGCATATTGCTAATCCATTGCTCCATATCTTCGAAAAATGTGTCTGCTCAACAACGTAAATATCGCAATGAATGATGTTGAACTGTCAAAATGAAACCCATTGCTACTGATAGTGTGTTACGCAATTACCCTGCTGATTATTCATTTTATTTTAAATCATAATGTGGCATCACTACTGAAGTGGAAAAATATCAACTAAATTTTCGAGGGCACTGAAGGCATACCTGAAAACCGAACTGCTATTTACGTACTACAGACTACTAACACGACATCGTACGACACACAGGTATAATTTAATTCGAGCTTCTTATGCTCTATTAAGAAACGCAAGTATTATTTCCATCACAATCATGACCTCAATTTTTTCGCCGATTACATTACTTTGGTCACTTCCACGCATCGCTCGAGAGTATAAATTGACAGCTTACTGATGGCCTGCTGATTACTGTCCTGGTTTTTGCTGACCATACCTTTTAGAGGTGACAACTGAACCTCAATTTGACTCGTGGGTTGCCTGCCGCTTTATGTTTTTTATTGCGAAGTTATACTGTGTTAATTGTAGTAGGTAAATTTTGTAAGTTGTGTGGTTTTATTTGTGAAAGACCACCCATTCTTTCCCTTGTAACATATCGACTTTATCTATATTATCTTTGACATAAACTGTTTTGTAATGAAAGATACGATTGTACGAGTAATGAAACATCTTGACAGATTTGTTGTAGTCTTCAAGTACATACTACTATAGCCAAAACAACCGTCATATTTGTGGATGCCTACTTGGAAAGATGATTTCTATACAAGCCATTTCACATAAAATTTCAATACTACCTGTACACAGGTATGTAATAGTCAAATACGTTATCTAAGGATCTAAATCGTATCGAGCTAAATTGTCGACTACAGCCAACACATAAAGCTGTGTTGAAGGCTCACTCATCGAGTTCAAAAGCCAAGCGGTGATCTGTTACCGCGCCCGTAATGCTGGGGTTACCCAACCATTGCTACAATTTCTGAGCGAGTAATACACCTAGCTAAGATGTAGCCTACTCAAACACTACTTGAACTTCTTATCTGGGTTAAATATTGGTGGCTGGACATTGAGATATTATGTAAAAGGTGCGGTTGTTTAACTTATCGATGTACTTCAAAGGTTATGGAGTGTGTATCGTGATTTTTAACCGACTTCAAAAAGGAGGAGGTTATCAATTCGGATGTTTCTATTTTTTTTTATGTATGTTCGGGCATGACACCGTCATATATGGAAGGATTTGTAAAATTCTTTTTTTGTTCGATAGTGGTTTATCCGAAATGGTCCCATTTAAATTTCGTAATGAGTTTCGGAGACAGACAACGGAACTCTTCAATAAATACCAGTAAAACAACCGCGATTGCTGCTATCGTATATGTATGCATTGTTTACGCAATCGCACCACATAACATCACGTCTGTACCCTATAAACGCAGATGCAGCTTCCTGTCACTGATATTTACATAGCAAGTAGTGTTATATGAATTTGTTTGTGGTAGGTATAACTAAAAAGTGAAAAATAAAAACTTTTTTTTTTAAAAAAACAACCGACTTCCAAAAAAACACTACAAAGTGAAAAGTAACTTTAATTTCGGAAGACGACTGTGGAGCCAACGACACCGACTTCCAAAATTAAAGTTATTTTTCACTTTACAGTGTTTTTTTGGAAGTCGGTTGTTTTTTTAAAAAAAAAAGTTTTTATTTTTCACTTTTTAGTTGAAGTGTTTAGTGTTTAGTGAAGTCGGTTGTTTTATTTTTTTATAAAAAAAGTTTTTTTTATAGATTTAGGCTCAATATTTCATATTGATTGTTTGTCTATTCATCAACTTTATTTCTGAGGCTGTTCCCATTATTATTATGTTTGCGCAAAATCGAACTGACGGCTTCCACGCCGTCATTCGCAAGAAGACTGCGTCGCTGTCGTCAAGGGTGCGGGCGAGTGGCAACAGCGTTCTAAAAACTGTGGCGGAGAGCATCGACTCTCCGATTATTACTAGTTTTGTGAAAAGGACAATCACTAAGCATTAATTTGGTGATGTCCTTTCCAAAATACTAGGTGTAGTTCTTAGTTTCCCACTCTGTTATATATTATTTTTTATTTTTATTTTTTAACTAACACTAGTAATAAGCTAAAGAAGTTTGTTTTACTAACACGCTGGATCACTGTAGTCCGAAAATAAAGAATTATTATTATTATTATTATTATGTCCCGGCATGACCTAGAACCAAAAATTTGAAGACTTCCTGCCAACCCGTACTGGGCCCGCGTGGTTGGTGACTTCCCACAGAAAGGAAGCCTGTATCCCAGCAGTGGATACATTTTAGGATGATTATGCTTATGTTGCCCATTATGTTAATGCACCAACAACGACTGCAACACAGTCCCCTCTCCTGGTGTTCCAAATCAAGAGCAATCTCTGCCCCTGAATAATTCCATTCGCATAGCAGTTTTCGTATTTGTGACAACGCCTGCAACTTGCAAAAATTATAGCTAATACTATCGTAGCTACACGGCACCTTGATAATCCTTATTATTAGGTTCAAAATGTTCAGAGGATAATAAACCACAATGAGAGCGCGTTAGGGCTGCCGCGGGTGATAAACTCGCCGCCAAAGAGCCTCTAATAAGTGCCTGTAGGACAAAATAACAAACTCATTAGACACCATCGGGTGGACTTCACGGGTATGGGCCCTTCGAATTAAGTGGACTATAGAAGTGGTAGACGTTCCAAATCATGTTCCATGAAATAAATTGATTTATAAATTTAGCAACTGAAGGAGCATCAAATTAATGTTTGACTTCCAATCATTGTATTTATTAGGTCATCCCACTTTCAGTGTCATATTTTTTATTTCCAATATTTATGTATTGCGCAATGGTATGCAATAGTTAATACATGTGTTGTCTTGTACAATCATGTTAGTTTAATTTGGTGTGTTGTATTGTCGAGACGTGCATTGATTTAAAATGGAAGATTTAATAAAATCTATTAATGTAGTGGAGCAACGTATATTTCTAAAGTTTTGTGCTTTACTCAACTACTCTGGAGGAGTTGCACACGACTTACTGGTAAAGTGTGTTGGTCGTAACGTCTTAAATAAAAGAACCGTACAGCGATGGCTTGAAATGTACAAACAAGGAAGAACCACAGCTAAAGATGAGCCGCGAGCACCTCGATCATTATCATCGACTAGATTAGAAATAAGGGACAAAATCATGGAAGCACTTCGTCAGTCACGTAGGGTCAGTGTCAGTGATCTCTCCACTCAACTTAACATTCCACTATACATAGAGTACTCACGGAGGATTTATGTCTGGTCAATAAAAGTGCAGTGTGGGTGCCCCACACTCTGAACACGGATCAGAAGGAGTTTCGTTGTGAAACTGCGCGTAGCCATTTATCGTGGTTTGATTCATATGCCTTGATGAAACTTGGGTCGAATTTTATACTCCTCGTCAAAGACATCAGTCATGATGTTGGGTGGAACCGGGCACTTCAGCTGAACATTTACCACGTGCAGAGCTACATGAACGAAAAATACTACTAATAGTAGCTATGGATGTCAGAGGCATTGCTTTTTGGAGAACTTATGATGAAAATACAACTATGACTGGAGAGCGATATAAGTCATTTTTAGAAGAAAATATTCCTATTTGGGCAGACGAACATCATATAACGAGTCCTATAATTTTACATGATAACGCCAGACCGCACAAATCAAAAATAGTTCAGAATTTAATTGAAGATAAAGGATGGATTGAAATTATTCAGCCGCCATATTCCCCGGATATGAATCCTTGTGATTTCAATTGTTTTGGCCATGTGAAGAGGAAATTGGCGGGTACTCGATACAATAGCAAAAAGGAGTTAGATATTAAACTAAAGAGCATTATTGATGAATTAAATGAAAGTGGTACTTTAAATGGTGTTCAAGATTTGCCAGCAGTCTGGGAGCGAGTGATTAATAGTGGTGGAGATTATTGATTAGTGTCACAAGGTAATATAGTATAGTAGTCAGTTTTTGTAAAATAATAATAATATCATAACATCATAACATCGAACATCGGAGGACTCTTTAAATGACTCGCTAAAATTCTGTAAGCGGGGCTTGTCTGTCATCATAAAAGAGTCATGTTTTCTTCCACTGCTCAGGAAATCTGCCCCTTTTTACGTACTTACTTTCCAAACTGACTAATTCAATTTAGTAAGTACATAAATAACAAATAATACCTAATTCAATAACAAAAATAACAAAATGATATCCTGTCCTAACTAAAACTATTCACTAACTAAAATATAGCTACAAAAAATTCATCCGCATCGCCATCGCCTGGCAATGTACTCAAGAAACTGGCGGCATTACCACGTTGTATTTGTATGGCAATGCTTAGCCTCTGACAAGGTCTTAAGGTAAAAACCGGCCCTTGGGCCCCAGGAAGTGTCAACCATGCAACTGTCTCGAGATTTTCTTAAAGAGACAATGAGCATTCGGACCCCACGGCCCGAGGGTTTGAACCCCAAACGGCTCGAAAATGTATTTATTACCTACACAGTCAACAGTCTACATGTATGGTCTTCTAATTGTTATCTGGAGAAAAACTAGGATGCTGAAAACCATGTTCCAATTTAGTAGATTTCTAGGTCTATACAAGAAAACGCAAAACCTCCTAATCGCCAGCTCGCGGCTAGCGTTTCATTCGAGCGATGATTTCGCACCCATCCAGCATCGCCTGCTAATCCATTATCTAAAACAAAACCTTATGCACATGCTAATAAAGAACAGAATCTCTCAAACAGTGGTAATTAATTACCGAACTCAGCTCCAAGCAAAATTCAACTTTGACTCGTAAGTTTTAGAAAACAATTTTGATTGGAGTAGCAGGATCCTAGTTTATATCCTGTGGGTGAGTATTATCCCGAGATCAATCAAAATCGCGAGCGAAATGTTCCTTTGTTGGTCGCAGCTTACAAATCGCACTCTTTACTGTAATTCGTTTGTCCGTAATGACTTGCACCTTGGCGCTGACTTTTGTTCTTCACAAATGACTGATAAGCACTTTATTTGGAAGATAAAACGACTGTTGCGATACATGGAGCTCGAGACGAGTTGGCTAGTGAAGAATTATTGCAAGTCTTTTGCTATGTTTAAAATATTTGCGGGGCTTACAGAACAGTCATTGGAAGCTTCAACGGCTTGTGTAATATTTGTCTTCTTCTTGACCTTTATATTGATTTCAAAGCAATGCTATCAATTACAAATTCAATTCAAATTAAAGTTAAACACTCGTAGGACATTATTATAAAGGCCGCAGGAATCCGCTGGATGCGATAAGCATAGATCCAGTCGAAGTGGCTGTGCTTGGGAGAGGCCTATGAAGCATAGATCCAGTCGAAGTGGCTGTGCTTGGGAGAGGCCTATGTCCAATAGTGGACATCTTTCGGCTGAAATGCTGATGATGGTGACTCGTTGGTCTCTTCCTTTAATCACCTTTTAAACAGCGACACATATTTTTGTCTTGATTCTTGCATCAACAACCAGTAACAGACAAGTGTCTAAACTAAAAAACCAAGCTACCAATTCCTTAACTTAAAAATCCATAAAACTCCCGTAGTTTCCAAGCAAATTGTTAGCCTCAGACGCGAATGGTTTATTCGATCCAGCTACTTATCCTCCCATTTGCATATAGATCATTTATCAGAACCCCCACGAGAATTGAATGATGTTTATAATCCTTAATATGGCGGTATTACGCCAATAAGCGTATATAAGTGAAATTAAGTGAATTGCCCGGTTAGTGCGCGCAACGCGATTGAATGTGACTTCGCCTCTAGTTATCATGTATCAAACATTGTGTCTGACGGCCAAAACCACCGCTTACCTTTTAATAACGAGTCGTTAGAGGACTGCACAGAGTAGTTTATGTACAGAAGCAACGCGATAACTGTCAGGATTGCACATATCTGCGTAAATTAGTAATTCATTGCAGTTGTTAATAGTTTCAGTATTGTTATGTGCTGAACTGTGACTGCAATTATGAAGGATTGTTGTGTTTGATAATAATTATTGTCATCATGAATTGCTGAACGCTTAGGTATTATGATTTACACGACAGGTCGTTAAAGACACTGAATCTGCATCAAGAGCCAACCAATAAATATAATACCTAGCCCTAAAAAACTGAAAAGTAATCGTAAATAGAATACACTCATAAAAACCTAAAGCGGTTCCTAACATTTTGATAACGATTAGATACATATTTGGGTCTCTATCGAAACCTCTACCAAAAAAACCCTCCATGACATGCATCAAGCCGACGATTAAACAAGACGTTTAACCGCAGTTTGATCTGTTTCACAAAGCGCTCTGCCGAACCCCCAGCGACGTTGCTCCTCCATAATGATTGATGGCTCCCGAATCCCGCGCCGGCGGCGATCCCGGGATTTATGCGCGCGACTCCCAGCTCCGACGTTTGCATCCGCTGTGCGGGACGAGGCCGCGTGGCACATCTCTACGCGACACGTACGACGTACGTACATCACTACATACTCAGATTAGTAAACGAGGAAGATGAGATTAATATGAGAGAATGTATGAAGATTGACAATCTTTGTGATTATGGTAATGATTCCGACGCGATCGTTCATTTTTGGGGACTAGGGACATCATTTATAGAGAGAGGTGACACATTTTTTGCCGCTGATTTTCAGGAGCCGATAACTTGATGCCTTGTCTATCTTAGGCATAAAATACATTGAACAAATAGTCATAATGTTAATTGAAACATCAATAGCTCACAGGATAGCTAGGTATGTAAGAGTTTAAAACTAAAAGTGGTACCACGGACTAGAAAAAAAAGAAGGACTCCGCGCCACGCGTATCGAAAGTGAAGCACCCTACCGGTCTATGTGTGCGTGATTTGAGGGATACCAGATGAATGAAAATTTCCCCATATTTTAAATATTTGGACAGTGTATTCATTTATTACAATAAAGCGATATAAGAAGTCCACTTAACTGAAATTACAAAAATATACTAGTGAAAACTCAAAATTAAGTGTTTATTTTGTATGGATGACTAGAAAAATGCTGCTGTAGAATACGTAATTCAATTGATTGTCTTGAATTACCGATTAGGAAGATAGGGGGATGGGTATTAAAGCTTACTTACCTAAAACACACAAGGTGTATTTTACCTATAATAAGAAAACTATTTAACGTTCTGTAGAAAATAAAACTGAAATATTTATTCAAATGATTTAATCAGAATCTTCACAACACATACATACACTCACTAACCCGCACTGCATTCTTTATCGATCCAAGAAACATTACAAAAGCACGCTAATCCGTTCCAATCTAAGAACCCTCGCCAATTGATGATTTGTATCAAAATGTATACAGCATATCACGCTTGTTTTCGACGGAACGCAATGGTCTTCACATCTGTAGTTTCTTATTATTATAATCCAATCATTGTTCCATGAATGATTTGCTGTAGGAAATCTATAACAAGAATCATAGTCAATACTTGCAAAAAAATGACAAAGAACACAAAAAAAAAAATTACCCAATCTCTCGGGACACTTAACCATTTATTTTCTGACAACACTTATGTCAAATGTCTTAATGTCTTAATGTCAAAAATACAATAAATCAACAAGTAAAATTGTGCCTTAACTGTGATATGTTATTCCTTGACAGTTTTTCTGGGATGTAGAATTATTTTTACACGTTTTCAAAACACAAGATGGCATTATTTTATTTTATTACTTCACGTAAATAGTACCTACAAAGAAGCCGTCTTGTCACGTAATGGCGGCCGGCCGGCTTTCTATGATGTAAATGTGTGCGTGAAGCACGTCTGTACAAACGGTCCGGCACCCTTACTGTGCTTCACTTTCGATATGCGTGGCGCGGAGTCCTTCTTTTTTTTCTAGTCCGTGAGTGGTACCTACAGCTTTTCAATCCGTTACGGACTTTATGAACATAATATATCTACGTCTGCTTTAATCATTTTTCTTTCGTCAATTTACTCTATACCCTTTTTAACCAAACAAGGGCTACCAATTAAATCCATCAATGTGCTAATACGTACCCGTCCACATGTTAACTAAAACAAGGATATCCTTCCAATAAATCACACATCCAGTAATAAATTCCTCTCCCATACATTACACTGATAATCTAAGCCTTCGCAAGTGCAGTTATTACGATAAGATTTATTGCATTCACGGCGATTATATCCCAAAAACTGTGATATTTGAACCCTTTTGTTTAACAGCCGCCAGCCAAACAATGAACAGGTGAAACGGTCACCGGCGGAACACATCGCGGTACAAATCAACCTTTCTTTACACTTTTTGTGGGGTTTTTTTGTGAACCATAGGTAAATGGTGTCCAGATAAAGGTCGAACTAACACCAGCAGTAATTAGAGACGATTAATAATCGGTTATCTTGATCACGGGCTCGAATACCATAATAATTGAACGTGTTCTGTTAGAAATTATTACGAATTCCGACTTTCTTCTGTGATTGTACCTATAAATTAAATACTGTATACTAATTTTCGGCAATTTTATGTACCACTTACGTATAATAATAATTGAATAAAACCGTGCGATCAATCATTTGCTCACAGTGAGGTGCATTTTGAAGTAACGTGTCAATTCATAAACGATAACATTGCGTTTGTTCCGACGCATACAACGCTACAGAGATCGGAATCGTCGATATGACTTCTATGCTCGAAATCAATTTGTTGGAATAAAGGCATGGTTCATGTCATAAGTGGTTTTTATCTACGATCGAGTTGTGTCAGCGGCGTTTCGCGCATGCGCCGTGAAGGAGCACGGGAATGCGACGTCCGCGCCGCAGCTTCTCCGAACTGCATCGCTGACCATACCTTTATTATATCGCCTTAACATTTCGAGAGATGTGCTCCATAATTTAATGCGAAACTTGTCATTATCGATTCAATTTAATTAAATAAATTATCACAACTTTCCGCATCTCTACAAACTGCTACTGGATCGGTTGATTTTATACGGTCGACGTAATGATTATGAGAACTCGCATTTCGAATGTAAGAAAGTTTATATTAAGAAAAAAGAGCTTAAAATAAAATATTGCATACATTAAAAATGTCGATAGTCGATGATTTTATTTAAACAAACGTATGGACATCGATATTCGGCGTGGTAAACATTGTTCGTTCTGAAGGCAGAGTGACGGGACGGTGGCGGCCCCTTGCGGCGCTCAATTGATGCATCGCTTGCTCACCCACTGATTCAGGTTTGTAGCAATAATGTAGCTCTTAATACGTGCCTGCGACATGATTTAACTTATATCAGGTTTTTTTCTCCTACTATTCAATTCATCGTGAACGGAGAAACCGAATATTTATGTGGGTATAATATTTGATATGCAACAAAAACAGACTGTATTTTAATAATAAATGAGAACAACTCCCAATAGTGACTATGGGAAATATGATAAATGTTGCAGAGATATGTGCAAAGGATGTTGCTACAGACTTTTAGAGGTGCGGTGAGATAAAGTAAGACGGTAATGACAATCCACTGTGTACTTTTTGTTGTTTTTGCAGGCACCTAGAAACGACACCACTCAGCTATGTTTGTTCTTCACACTTGAAGAAGACAACGGAGGCAGGCCGTAAGATTGAAGCAGATATCCTGATTTTTCAAGCAATCATCATCATCATCAGCAGCCTACAGCAGTCCACTGCTGGTCATAGGCCTTTCCAATTTCCCACCATCAACTCGATTCTCGGCAACTCTTATACAGAATCTTTGGCGAGCTAGAAGTATAGCATCGACTACGATAGCTCAATAGTACGAGGCTTCCAATTACTCTAAATTAATCCTCATAAAACGGCATGTGATAACGAAAACTTGCAAACTAGTTCACTAATGACTGCTACATTATAAAAGTCTCGGAAAACAGTTAATGAGACCACATTATAGGTTGCAAGGTGACAACTTTACTGCCATTATAAATAAACAAGTTAATTTATAGATGTTTTGTCTCCTGGGCGGGTGTTAGATAAACCCTTGCGTTTGTCAAGATCTGTTTATTGGTACAATAAAACACACTAGAAATAATTAGGAATAAATTAACACCCAAAACTTCTTAAATGAATTCGTTAGCCATAAAACTTATGAAGGTATTTTTCCAGGCTATTAAGCAAGCAAGCCATGTGCCAAAATGCTTTGAATGGCGGAGCATAATTTGGTAAAAGTTTTTAGTAACAGCCACGCGACACCGTTTAAAAGGCATGCGGTTTTATTGTGGTTTCCGAAACTTCGTAAAAAGATACCTTGCGCTTTTCACCCTTTTGATGTCAACTTTGCAAATCTATTAGGGCTTTGTTTCATTGTCACCTGTTCCTTCCGATGTGTCGTTTGTCATGTGCATTGAAATTTAAAAGAAAGCTTAAAATACCCTGCAAGCTGTGCTTTTTACAAAACACTCATGGCACGTTTCGGTCTTTAATCAGAAGCAATTTTTAAAGGATTCTAGTGAGGCTATGATTTTGCAGCAGGTAATGAACGAAATATGTAACGTTGGCCAGGTTATCAGGCTCCATTAAAAGTCCACTTCGTGAATGTTCATCGTTGTATTCGACACGCGATCCGCGCTTCACGGAAACCTCAGGTAGGCAGGCGCCGCCGACGCAGATACTAAACTTTGCGCTCGATGAATAAACAAAGAAACTCGCTACAATAAATCACAACGTAAGAATAACCATGTCGAACTACAAAATGTACTTTTATTTCTCGCTCAGCGTTTTAACTTGCGCTGAATTAAATAAATTGTTACGTGCGATTACACACACGTATTTGCTTCAAAGGAATTCGGATGCCTTAAGACAGAGCTATGAGTTTTTTCTGTGGCCGCGGCGGCGGTAGGTAAGCCAGCGAACCATCGGTAGCTGACTCCGACCGATATTTCATGCGCAAGTTAGTTCAAACAAATCGTACGGTGTCTCGTCGCATCACGTCATTATTTTTACGTCAACGGTCACGATCGAGATGAATAAACTCGTTACAACGAACCATGGACAATGTATTGTTTGGGCAATCATGTTTTTTGTCCCTCCTCCGTATGGCAATAACGCATGATGCGTTTAACGATTCAATAAAAAACTAATTTGTAGATTTAATTTTTTGTCAAACCTCCATATTTTTTGTATTGTAACAACATGATTAAATAATACAATACATTGCATAATCGTTTTAATATAATTACTGAGTAATAAGGAGTACACCGTGGCTTCCGACGATTAAAACAATTTCGTTCGAGTTTCGCTTTATTCTTTTTGTGAGAGGCCAACACGATATCACGTTTCCATAAAATCACCGAAGCGACTATTATTGTGTGTTCGTTCTTTGTTTCAAGTCCACACCATGGCCTCATTTAATATTAAACTTTAGTGTTGAATCAATAAAGATTTGTTTGTTTTGTTCAAGGTTATGGATAGATTATTTCGCCTCGCCTGCTCAGAGATGCCCAGTAGCCTAGGTAACTCGATAAGGTGGATATCGCTCTGCCTCCGCTCAAGTATTTCGTACGATTAAGATGAAATTGCTTTTGTTTTAGTTATTTTCAATTTTTGGGCATGTAGATATTTATATTGTACAATGAACTTTTGAAATGAATTTTATTACTTTTTATTTTTATTTTGGGTTCTACTGATGAGCAGTGACACGACAAGAAACCCTTTCTAAAAGTAGTTCGGATAGTATCGGCAAAATCAAAATAATTAACATTGTAATGAAACAGTGTTAATATTTATAATTAGTAACTAGCTTTAGCCCGCGTGGATGTCGGAAATTATTCACAGAAAATTCAACCCCCTATTTCACCCTCTTAGGGGTGGAATTTCTATAAACCCTTTCTTGATGGATACCTACTCTTCACAAAGAATACACCCTCCAAATTTCATTTCTCTAGGATCAGCGGTTTAGGCTGTGCGTTGATCAGTCAGTCAGGACTTTGAATTTTTTATATGTATAAACAACATTATTTTTAGTATATGGCGAACCCGAAACACTTATCTAATATTTTATGTAACAAAATGTATGTACAAAATTTCAAAACTGTATCATGAAAAATCACGAAGCTATAAGCTTGTTATGTTACCTGATTGCCCGTACAAAGAGTTGGTTACCACTTAACACGCGCCACCGGCCGACCGGCTGTGACATGTATTGTGCGCATATGATTGCGGATAATATGTACTTAGTGTCGCTCGGTGTCCAAATTTTTACCATTTTAAAATATTTTTGGGACAAAATATAACATGGGGTAAAAACTATTGGAATCGATTCAGTTACTTATTCTGAACTAACTATATTCAGGTTTGCAGTATACTAAAAATAATGTTGAAAATGAAATTGTTGTTAATGTTGTTTGTTGTTGTAGATTGGGGATTTAATATAAGCATAATCAGCCTATAACTTTCCCACTGCTGGGATACAGGTCTCCTCTCTTCGAGAAGAGTCCAACATAAAGTTTTCAAACAGACACCAACTCAAATTCTGAATACGCATTTTTTCTATTGTCTTCACCCTGAAAAATTGCAAACACATAAATCGAAGCATACAATGGAAATACATATAGCGCGTCCAGTTACAACAGTCTCCACGACAGCTAAGTGTTTATTTTTCTCGGTGCTTTGCTACTGAATTCCCAATTCTCGTTGAAGCATATATCATACGTGTCAACCATAATTATTATGGATGTGTTGAAACAAGAAAATAGACCATCTGGCAATTTGTAACGGTCTGCCAGAAAAAAAGGTAAACCTTTTTCCGTTGAATTCAGTAGCTTTTACGCCTGACTGATTTTGTTGATGACTGTTGTTATCTAATGTACCTGTTGGTTGAAATTTTGTTTACACGTTGTTGTAACACTTTATCTGTTGAGCATTTAATAAAATTATGTTAGTGTGAAATACATTCTAGTTATTCCTGTGCCTGTATGTTTTTTTTTTTTTACGTTTCTTGCACGGAAGTTTTGCTCTAGCACGGAATAACCGTTCATCGTCAGTTGAAAGTAATGGGAAGCAAATGGTTTCTTAGTCAAGAAACCATTTGGTTAACTTACATATTATGGTAATATCTTGTTTGAAAATAAAATTAATTATTTTAATTAACTGTCAGGTGAACGGTTTCTTCTACCTATACCTACTGAACAATAATTCCGTTTCCTTACAGATCCATTCAATTTTCTGTAGCTAGATAGCTATTCCAAAAATGTATAGAATTAATCATGCAGACACATTACCTACACCACCAAACCTTTACATTTGGCGGACATTATTTGGAAAATCTAGTTTGTCTGTAAAACATCAATGCTAAATCCAATGAGAGATAAAACTAAAACACAGCAGTAGCAATTACCCGTGAACAATACAACCCAATCCGAACAATCAAAACGATTAAACGTTTTTGATATACTACCAATCTTAATCATAAAAAAAACATAGAGCAACTTTAAAAATAGTCTCTGGTCCCACCTACGGCGTTCGTATATTCCCACTGCACGTCACTCGTCCACGTAACCAAATACAGGATGATATTATAGGACGCTTTATCGGAGCATTTATTTTAATTCGATCTGTCAGAGATGAGACAAAAAATGTTGGGCTCGGGCAGGCATCGCTACTGGGCGCGCCGGCGACTCGTAACGTGATCACGGCATACGAATTCCAACTGTTTTGATTGTGAGAAAATTGGTTCAGTCTTATATGCAAGTGAGTAAGTATAGTTTCTTCTAGATATTTCTACGGTGCTTAATCCTTGATCTTCAGTTTTTATTGGATTCATTTAGCTGAAACTCTAAGTACTCTTGTCTAGAGGACTGATAAAGAAGAAGATATTTCAAGGGACAAAACCGTAAGGGGCGAAAAAAGATTTGTGCCGACATCCCGTTTGAAATACAAATTTTCTGACACTCGAAGCGCATGTAGCGTTAGCAATACAGAATCATGACGTCATGTAGTATTTGCTCAGTGCAATCTGCTGCGCGTGGGCTCAAGTTTCGCGGTGGAGCGAAGGCGCGCGCGACCGCGCAATTTCGTCGCCGCAATGCTGCGCCCGCGCCGTTTCGCCGATATTATGACACTCAGTATGGAAAGGGAAGATGAAAGTAAAGTCATAAGTGAAATGAACATTACCCTTATTAGGATAAGTCAATTAATTACATATATATCATTTAAACAAAACAAAACAATATATATACAACGTGTAACGTTAAATGCGCAAAACCTCAGACACCCAAATTGATTTTTAATTCAATTGACCTATTTCACAGAGAAAATAAGTCATTAAAAAATTGTAAAGGTTTTATGTGCTGTTTTACTTTTACTGGCCATTCTGATCGTTTCTTGCGTCTGCGACGACGCTTTATCAAGGGAGGAGTCGTCACCGCGCCGCTGCGCCGCGCTGACATTGGGTTGCTTGACCTATTTATTAATAAATAGACACG
Organism: Eremobia ochroleuca; assembly: GCA_949629135.1. Lineage (NCBI taxonomy): Eukaryota > Metazoa > Arthropoda > Insecta > Lepidoptera > Noctuidae > Eremobia > Eremobia ochroleuca. Next base: position 12,317,233 of record OX451392.1, read on the forward strand.
GCAACGTTTTTAATGAAGATTTTTTTAAAAATGTGACCTATATTAAAAAGTGGTTCAATTAATTCTGCTCGTTATTCTGATCAAACTATTTTCAGGTTTTGCGCATTTAACGTTACACGTTCTAGATAGGTAAGTAACCCATGGTCCATCAGTATTTTTTTGTAGATGTTAACTGTAGCTAAGGCTTGTGGCTAAGTAATAACAGCCACACAGGTCGATCGATCAGGTTAAGCTACGCTTGCCGCGGTTGGTCCGTGGCTGGGTGACCATATGCCCATACCAAAACCCCTCCGTGCCTCGAAAAGCACGTTAAGCTGTTGGACCCGGGTGTCATTCGTGAATCTTTGACAGTCGTTACGGGTCGTCAGTAACCGCTCCCGAAAGTCTGACAACCAGTCTTACCAAGGGGTATCGTATTACCTAGTAACTGGGTTGTGGAGGTCAGATAGGCAGTCGCTCCATGTAAAATACTGGTATTTACCTGCATCCGGTTAGACTGGAAGCCGACCCCAACATAGTTGGGAAAAGGCTAGGCAGATGAATTGTAGCTTCACCCTATCAAACTATTACGTCCCCCATTCCGCAAAACTGTTTCAGGGTCTAACTCCCCAAACCCAAGACTTTGCAGGCTTCTTAATAATAATTATGATGATGTTATAGATATTTGTTGCGCATCATTAAAAAAATTCAAGCACCAAGTCCACCAGAAATATTCAACACCAAACTGAATTATGTTACTCTTAACCTATATATTTAATTTTTTAACTGTCTAGATATTAAGTATGTATAAAACTGTACAACTACTGTAATTCGTTTTTAGTTAAGTTTATGCATGCTGTGCCTATCGCATCATATTGTACACTCGGTGTGTATTTTAGCTTGTATATTAAAAAGTATGACAATTGTAGATAGATCAATAAATAAACCACTACCATACTACTATATATCTATGTATTATATTTCCAACCTGTTACAAGCGTACAATATTCGTTCTAACATAAAAGGAACCAAAATGCTACTGACTGTCTTAGGAACAATAAAAACATGCCCGTAGCTACCCATTATTAAGCGATACGAGGCCTGTATAATTTATAAAATTGTCAAAAATTATATTCCGGTAGTCGCTGGCCAGTTATAATATTTTTTGTGCGTTACACCCCCGAAACACAAACCGAAAAAAAAACGTCGGAGCACGCGACACGCGATCTGCGGCGTCCGACGAAAAAAATACTACATCGATAATCAAATCTCTGCGAGTTCGTTGGATATTAAACGGCTATAAATTATCCTAATAGCTACAAACTATTATTCCACGAGAGTCATTCAGTAAGCAGCTACCTAGAACCTTTGTCCAGTTTGGATAATATATATTTTTTTTTTTTTTGGGGATTGGTGCGAATATAGGGTAGCGTAATAAGTGGTTGACCACTAAAGATAGGTCCAAATATTTAGCAGATAATTATGTCTGAGAATAACCGTTTAAGTAAACGGTTTTTGACTGTAATTTACTTAATAGATAATTGATGTCCAGGTTAGTAGCTTATTGGGTCCGCTTTTGTTCGTTTGAGTAGGTAATACTTGGGTTGTAGATAAGGCTGAATAAAAAACTAAGATTTGAAAAAAAAATTACCAACTTATAAATAGTTATGCCGCAGAAAAATGTTAGGAGGAACAATACTGGTTTGTAGACTTGCCAGTCAAGCTGAGCGAGGTACAGACGCCAGCACATCAAGCTACCCGAAACTGTCAAACCCAATCAACCTTGAACCTTATGCTTTCGCGATAAAATTGAAAATCTAGTAAAGAAATTTGACAGATTGTAGTAGATTGATGTGCTGGCGTCTGTACCTTACTATTTTGGTAACTCAAGCAACAACCTTTAATTTCTAGAACTTCTAGTAAGATATGCAACGGATGCTTTCCGTTGAAAAATTTTATAAAAAATATAGGTACCTCAAAACAAAATGAGCCCAGTATTGAGCCTTGTGGCATACCCATTATAATTTTAATCTTGAAAATGTAATATTGCCTACACCCATATCTTGCCATGTTTTGAGAACTTAAATAATAGTATGTAGTTCTAGTGTTCATCTATGAATCTCATTCTATTGTCTTCATAATCTAAAGCATATTGAGACCGACACAATCAAATGCTTTAGACAGATCACAGGAGATGCTTACTTCGGCGTATCTTTATATCATCAATCATGTTCAATTAGACATACAGCAGTATGTCAGCCAAGTTAGAATAAAAAAAAGGGTGACGACGCACTAACCGTGTTGTAAACCCTACTAGCGCCATCTCCCCAACTCCCCATCGAGAATTAACTACACAGCCGTGACTAACACAGCGCCATCTATTATTAAACGTGTAAGCTGCTTTCACGTTAGTCAAAGTGGATTTTGAGCGTTTTGTATGACTTACAATAGATGGCAGTTCGTTCGATTACTGCAACTGGTATTCTAGATATACTTATTTTTGTTCCACAGATGTCTCATAATCTCTTTGACACACTTACTGTAATTATTTGATAGATGGGGTTAACTGTCGAGTTAGCATCGGTTTAAGTTACCGTAAAACGGGGTGAATAGGGATCCAGGGGTGAATCGGGACGAAACTTTAAGGTGGATTTTAACATTGAAATAATATAATTTTTTTGCCAAAAATGTCTCTAATGTGTTTACTATATAATTAGCGTTTTTGACTATTATTGATTAAAAAAAGAATGCACTACAACAAAAACATTTATTAAATGATTACAAAATATCAAATATTCTAAGCACTTAAAATTAATTAAACCGTATCTGAGCAATGCTAGTGAACGTCCGTCCGATCCGATGGTCGCAGGCAAAAAGGGACGATGTCTGCTGGTGTCCTCGCTCGCCTGCTTGCGCTCCCCTCTCTGTCTCGTACCACCATCACGCCACTCTGTCGTCATAGCTGAAGACACGCCCCCTGGGCCTATTCTTCAGCTAATTATATTATAATTAACGATTAAGTGTCCCTGTTGGCAAAAAAACTATATTATTTCAATGTTAAAATCCACTTTAAAGTTTCGTCCCGATTCACCCCTGCATCCCTATTCACCCCGTTTTACTGTGCTCATTATCCAAGTTTGGAGTTATAATCACCAAAGGCTCTTCCGAAAAAGTTTAAGACTTTATTACAGACGATTGCGATAAATTAGATTAAAAAGTGTTTTTTTTTTTTTATTGTATTTATGTTGAGAGGAATCTTTTTAGAAGTCCTATACAGTATTAGTGTGTCAGTATTTCTTATCGAGGCGCTTTTTTAAAAAAATCGCTTAATACGTAAGGGCGCTTTCAATTTAGACGGTTGGTGCTGGACTGCTGCAGTCCGGGCATCGTACTGCGCACGGTCGGTTATGATTTTTCATACAAAATGTCTCGACGCAAGGTCGTGCGAGGTTGCGAAACCAAACTAATGAGGGACTTCGTACATTAGGGTCTTATTAATTGTGCCATGTAAGTCACTAGGCTATTTCTATGTCATTCATTTATTCCAGTCACAAGATACTGTGAAGCCATGAATAAACAGAAGAATTTCAGAATCTTCACAATATTACTTATCTTTATGTAGGTATGGCTCATCATCATCATCTGCCTAGCCTTTTCCCAACCATGTTGGGGTCGGCTTCCAGTCTAACCGGATGCAGGTATGGCTAAAATGCTTTATTATTCATGTGTACTTTGACACACTTTTAAAATAAAGGACATAAAGTACCTAGTTCTAACTTGTCTTCTCAGCCAAATAAATAATAATGCCACCTCTCCGTCCTGAATTTGTTTGCAGAGGTCGAACACAGCATTATTAGGTTTGTTCGTTACGAATTTATATGACAGCTCGTGACTTGGAATCGTGCCCAGTGCATGACAATAAGCTCGCACTGTATTAAAAAATTTAACACAGTTTTCGTGGGCGGCAATGTTCGTGTAGTTGGAGAAAGATAGGTATACTGGTAGGCTGAATTGACGTCACTTCACTTACTAGATTAAGTTAGTTTTGTGTGCTGTATTTCTGACGCTCTGCGAGACTGTAAAAAGTAATTCTAAAGTCCATAAGTTTACTAACCTTTAGTAAGTTTACTTGCCCCAACAAAACTAGTTTCTGAAACAATAAGTTGACATATTCGGAATAGTCAACGTCATTAAAGACGATGACGACGCCACCGCTGCCGTACAGACAGCTGAAGAAAATCCTCAAAAACCAGCTGGAAAAAGCACCTCTCTACGACAATGTAGAGGTCATAAATCGACCTCAATGAGTTTAATATCCGCACGTTTTCGTAGACTTCAGAATATAGGTGGGATTACTGCGTCATTCCGAGGCGACGTGACATCCGTGACGTAGGTACTTTAGGTTGAAATTATCAGAGCATATCTATCGTTTAATATATTATCTGATACATCTTGTTATCTATGACTATGAAGCTTTAGTAGTCAAACTTGACGAAATTGACGTAACGATAACAATAGCTTTATGTAATGCTAAAACGAATGAGAAAGGTATTTGCGATCGCAATCTAGATTATGAAAACCCAAAGTACCTCTTAGATTAGCGTGCCGCCTTGGGAAAAAGTTGCAGATGGTGATGATTACAGAAACCCAGTAATTAGTACCAGATTAGTTGAATAAATCAGCAGAGTAATTGCGTAACACATAAATCAGTAGCAATGGGTTTCATTTCGACAGTTCAACAACATTCATTGCGTTATTTACGTTGTTGAGCAGACACATTTTTCGAACATATGGAGCAATGGATTAGCAATATGCTTCAAAATTATTCAAATTGAGAATAATAATGTGTTACGCGATTAGAGTGCTGATCTGCACAAGCATCCCGTTTGCAGTAGGTATACGGCAAACACGAACACTACGAAACGGGATCCTGCAAAAAAACCGTACCTGCAAGAAACGGGATCTTGGCGTGGGAAAGAGCCCTTAGCTCAAAGGTGAGATATAGTTAAGCGTTATAACTTACTAGCTTCTGCTCGCGACTTCGTTCGCGTGAAATTTTGTACCACAACCCATCGCGTCGCATCCCACATAGCGTTCTTTCAGACTTTTTATTTCCATTTTCTCGGCCCCTTAGGATCGTAGCGTGATCTCGATAGCCTATAATCTTCCTCATGATTTGACCTATCAAATGCAAAAAGATATTTTTAATTCCGACTGGTAGTTCCGGAGATTACCGCCTATATAAAAACTAAAAAAATAGACCTATTCATTTTTTTTTTAACGTTCCTCCACACTAGGAATTTCTCATGTATTGTGGGTGCGTTTACAAACATTTAAAACTCACATACACAAACAGCCAGACCCGGAACAACTACTATAGGTACCTATAGAAGAAGTTTAGACAAAATGCAGTGCTCTAACTGTATTACCCCTTAGAGATTGTAGGGATTCTACCGTGTTGTATTGTAGGTATTTTCGTTTGTACAGCTCAACCCACCGTCTAAATTCGGAATGTTGGGCCACAATGGGGATGAATAATAAGCATAGCTGAGCATAAAATGATAAGTGGGAAGTGTGACGAGAATGTATAGGAACGCAATTTAGTAGGTATGTCATGAATACATGTATTTTGAACGTACTTACCAATGACAGAAAAATTGTTATTAAGTAGGTATCTATCCGGTTGATGGAGGGTTAGGAAGCTGATTCCGTGACACTTTAACTATGAATATCAGTAGCAATACAGTGCGATTCTGTAACTATCTCACCGTGAAAACATAGGTGAAGTGAGCGTGGAGTGAGCTGTCAGAGTCATGTCACCTGATACTAAGGATTGACCAAGCATAAATTTACAATCATAATCGAGATTTTAATAATATTTTTTTAAGCTCATTCTATTGACCATTTTATATAATTTCAAAGCTAGTATTTTAGTTGTCAAAACATTACTTACTGTTTTTTGGGGTTTTTAAAATAAAATAGCAAAACAGAAACTTAGTCAGAATCACAAAGTTGTTTTTTTTTTCTTTATTTTTTCCTAGACTAGTCCTTATATAGCCTAAGGACACTAATAAAACATTCACGTTAACATAGCTACTAGACTGATGAATATACGTATAAAAAAAATTAAAAAAAAAACTAAGCAAACTAAATAGCAATAGCATAAAAAATATTATTAAAATATCGATTATGATTGTAAACGTTTGTTTAGTCAATCCCTGCAATCAGTGGGATGACACTGACAGCTCACTCCACGCAAGTTTTCACGGTGAGATTATTACAGAATCGACCGGCAGCACTGCGTATCACACTATCAATCACAATCTGGTTTAGATTTTGAAGCATATTGCTAATCCATTGCTCGATATGTTCGAAAAATTGGTTTGCTCAACAATGTAAATAACACAATTAATAATGTTGAACTGTCAAAATGAAAGCCATTGCTACTGTTAGTGTGTTACGCAACTACCCCGCTGAGTGGCAACCTAAGAATAAAAGATTTTTTTGGTAATCTAAATATGGTAAGGAGGAAAGTAAATGCTTGATAGCGGCAACAAAGACAAAGTGCGACAGCCCTGATTAAACTTTGATGAGGGCAGAAGAATAATGATGACACCACACAGGATGGTAGAATTCTGTTTTAGGTCCTTTTTTTTTCGCTGCGAAATAACATTACGCATTTCCGCTCGTCGGGGGACGGAACGGAGTATATGGAGCTCCCTGCTAGAGTGGCAGTATACCCACTAAAACTCAGCGGTGTTCCCTCATCGCCTTGATGGGGGGGTCATGGGAATCCGGCTCAGCCTTTGCGTCCACAATCCCCCCGGTCTGTTTTAGATCCTACTCTAGCTTGAACAACAAAAGTGTTCAATAACCCCGCAGTGACAGTGTAGTTTCTACTCTGGACTGGATATTAAGGCACTCATTGTAACTTTATGAAATGGATAGGTAGGATCCCATCACTATCCAAATATCCTCGCCCCAGAGGTACTTTATATACCTAAAGAGCTACTTCATCTATAGTTGGTTGTGATGAATGAACTGCTTTATAAGTAGATAAGTATCTATTTAATGGCTAGTCACGAATAATTGTAGCGTACCCTTCTGGGTAAGCTTACAAAGTATTACTTAAGCTATTGGTTGTATCTAAATAAATATAGCCCCACATTTTACTGACAGGCAGACGTAATCCTCTTTATAGCTTCGCTGTTCAGTAAATGCCTGATGATAAATTTAACCGTAGGCGCCATTCAATTTGTCTTCGAAAATTTACGGTGAAAGTTATTATTAGGAATGGCTATCCCGGTGTGTTCGCTGGTGGCTTTTCTGACCTTTCAAACTTTTCTCACACCCTTTATGAAATTAAGAGTACTTTACCTACATGTTTAAATAATAAACCAACTAAAAAATCTATTGTTTCACTCAAAACATAGAAGAGAATAATCCTGGAAAATGTTATTATTCTGATGGAAGTAATTAAAACACTTTATCTTTGGTCTCTTCTCGGCTTATCAGCCGAGTGCTGGTTTAGCGCTCGTTATATAGCTCGTTCTTCTTTTCCTTTTTTAAATGAGGATAAAACAATAATCTTGTTCAATTAAGAGATGTTACTTTCTTGTATTTTAATGAGTTAATGTAGATATTAAAATCTCGATTGCTGCTTATTGGTGACCTCGTAAGCTGCTACAATTAAGGAAAAAAAGGTTTCTTATTTCAAAATGTTCAATATCAAAATCAAAAGTCATTTATTCAAACTAGGCTGAGAATCAGCACTTTTCGAACGTCAAAATTACAAAAGACAGTCCCCCAAAACGCGCGCCTTTCACATCGTTCATGCTTACAAACTGATCGTCTGAGTAATGCCGTAGCAGCATTTTGGTGGTGCTAGTTTTCAGACGACTGCTACCATCCTGGTCTTTTTTCTTCAAAAAGAAGGTTATTGCAAATTAAACTGTTACTAGTTTCATGTACAGACGCCAGCACATCAAGCTACCCGAAACAGTCAAATTTTCCCAATCAACTTTGAACCTTATACTTTAGCGATAAAGTTGAAAATCTATTAAAGAAATTTGAAAGATTGTAGTAGCTTGATATGCTGGCGTTTGTACCTATATCGTTCCAACGTTCGATTCTTGTGTCAAAATATTAATTTTAATTTTGTGGATGTAATGTTCTTTTAATCCCATATCCATCTATTCTAACACCAGCAAGCTATACCGCCGTAATTTTTCACGCCACCATGATGCCAATAAAGTAGAATTACAACTCCCCCAGCAATCAAACTATAACGTTCCTACTGCTAACATAGAGAGGAATTGGGCCGTAATCTACCACGCAGGCCCAGTGCGGGTTAGTAGATGTCACGTGTCTTCGAATTTTTGGCACTTAGATAAGGCAGTTTCCTCACGATGTTTTCCGTCACCGTTTTGCGAGCAGTGATGATGAAATAATTTACACAAAGTAGAGCGCCTGACTGGGTTCAAACCTACGACCTTTTTTTTTTCTTGTTTAAGGGGGGAAACCTTCAAAAGGTGCTTGGACTTCGGGAAAAAGACCAGGTAGTGTGGGTCTCTTACCTCACTAAAACCACCCCGGTGATCACGATAAACAATCCGGAACCCCCTCAGTGCAACACCTGTTAGGGCACGTCCCTGGGGAGACTATAAAGGAGTCTCCCCTGAGCCTCGCTTTGCACAGCAGCACGTGACCACAGTGCCACCGTATTCCCTGAAATCACTCGGTGGGCAATCAGAGTCCCTACTCTGATCGCCCGCGATTCCGAAGTCTCAAACCTAGGACAACTCGTAAGCCGCGGCCGTTACCACTGGGCCACCACTAATTTCTCTCTCTTACCACTCTATACAAATATGAAAAGACGGCTACATGCAATTGTAGCGTATAAGTAATATAAGCCCATTGGCAGTTCTCTTGTTCACAAAAAAAAAAGTATTTATTTTATGGTTATTTATTGTAATAGGCATTTAAGTTTTTTTTACAGAAATACAAAATTGCATTGCATTGCAGCATTTGAGCACTTCGGCATTTTTTTTACAGACCAATTTTCCTATAATTGTAAACTGTTTTCAGTAGGTTTTCTCGCAGTTTACATTTCAATCATAACTTATGCTCCTACTGATCTTATCTTTATTGTTATTCGGAACGTAATATCTCCGCAAGTGTGAAGGAAATTAGATTTTTCCGATACGGAGACACGTATTCCTCCAATATTATTTTATAGGCTGTATGGGATGTAGGTAATATTAATACGAGCCTTCGGGAAAATTGAAGACGCTATGGCATCTACCCTCATAAAAACATGCGATCAGTCATTTGAGAACACAACAAAGTGATTTTGTTAATCTAGTTTCTAGACATCTAGTCTACAATCAAGATTGCACAAAATCATAATCTAGCTAGATTATCAAAATCTTATAATTTGAAAATGTTTCTACGTTATATTTTAAATACTGCATCATCATAAACATTTAGAACTTCAATAAAGTAGTTAGTTGCCGCTATAATTTTGTGCTATCAACAGCCTGATAGCACAAGAACATGTAAGATATTTCATATGTAGTTCCACTGCAATGCAGTTTGAGAATTAATTTCTAAGAAGAAAATCAGAAGAACACAAATCAAACAACCGATTGCAATATCACAATTTAATGGACAATTATTAAAAATACTGAATATATAGCTATAATATTTTCGTAAATAACATTTTTTATTTATTGTAAGATATAAAATAAGTTTTTAGAAGTTCGTAAATTCCGATAGCGATATACTTATTTTTATTTCATATATTTTCATTAAAGCGCATACTGACTTGTTTATTTGAAAAAATTGGGAGCAAGAAGTTCAAATCATAATAATAACCGACTGCTGACACAGCTATGAAAATAGCATCGCTGGGGACACATCCCGCTGTCACACGGAGTATAAATCAAAAATGTTACGAGTCAGTAGGCACCTTTAATTTGGAGCTTTTATATATTCCTATACGTCAACGTCACGAGTTTATAATATGTAATAAAATATATTATAGTGATTATAATATAAAGTTTAGATTCGATTAGTAAATACGAGGCCTGCCTATCGCAGACCAGTGAAGATCACGAGATTCATCAGACTGATGCTGCGAACAGATACTCTCCGACTACGTAAGGACATTAGATATTCAATAATGTAATGCGTCATTTCTGGTAAAGATAGATTGGAATGCTTAATAATTGAGTATAAAGATATGTATACGAAATCGCTCTACTAATGACTAGAAACACGCTAAGACTGATTATTTTATTAATTGCAATTTGAATAACAAAATATAGATATAGTAATATCTAAGCCCTATATAAGAAGAAAATTTATCATATTAAGGAACTTTATTTTAATTAATTAGATCAAATGTATTCCAATCTAACATTGATGCAGGCGATAATTAGAAAATAGCACGTTACTACACTACGCACTATAAGATAATAATCAGTAATTGTGGCTACAGCAAAAACACCAATAAAAAGTTGTAGAGTCATCGGTATCATTGTTCCCATTCGTTAATTGATCGCATCATGAACTTTTCATAATGCACTTAAATATAATTTTTGTTCGTGTAATTTTATTCTCGATCAGTTCGGTTCAAGTACAAAACACTTTGGTTATGTTGGCACCAATTTATAAATTTAGTTTTTCGACATTTAACAAATACAAAGTTTTTCTACAATAGAATTGGTAACACTTTCAAAATAAATACTAGAATAACAGACTTAGGTCGATACGAGCTTTTTCAATAAAATATCAATTGTAACTAGCATGATGAAAATCACAAATTATCCTAAAAGACTTTACCTATAAAGACTTTAGTCATACTTTCCAAATATAATCGAATATACATCAAATATTAGACGTAAACAAAAACAAATCTTTACACAAATATTAATGAAAATACAGCACAGCTAGAAAAGGAGTGGCGAAATGTCGTTGTGGAACATGACATGTAAATTCCAATAATCCCGTTAGACTCAGGCAGGCGGTGTAATGTGCCATGAAAGTTTTAGATATCGCTCTCGAGCAGGCCGGGTCGGCTGCGGCGCGGCGCCTCCTCGCAGTCGATCAACTCGATGTCGTCCAGGTGCTGCGCCGTGCCCACGCTCTCGCCCATCAGGTGGGCTTGTCCATTCTTATTACTCTTAACAGTTTTACTTTTATCATCATTTTCCAGTTTAACGATCTCTATTTGAACACCTGTCTCGTCTTTATCGACCGCCGTCCTGCTCGGGCGGCGGTCTAGTTCCTGTCAGGTGGCTTGTATCTCGGTTACCTCGTTGTCGTCGTACTGTAAACTCCTTTCAGCGAGACGGAAACTCTCCAGAAACTCATTCAGATCTACCAGTCCATCTTTGTTGATATCCATTAAACGACAAATATCGACCAGTTGTTCCTGCGTCATAGGATTTGGCATGTACTTACCAATTAGCTGACAGGCTTCCGAGAATTCTTCAAGTGTAATAAAACCTGTAATCAAAATTTCAATTAGAACAGAGGAAATATGCGCAGCGGACTGAATTAATTTCCAATCACTGTTTACCTGAATTATCTTTGTCCAATATTTTGAAAATTGCTTCTAAGCTGCTTTTATTTTTATACAGAGTTTCAACGACATTCGAGGAATCACTTTTACGGCCAATTTTCTGAAAGGGAAATTCGATAACGTAACATTAGAATCGTTACATTCGACTGTTAATGTGAGATTCATGTTCATAAAAACCTATGGCTTTGTTTGGTAGATTATATTATCCCATATCGTCTTATACATATGGATAAAGCTTGTTGTTTTTATATTTGGCCTTTTGCGCACTCTTTACACGGTTACAGACGCAGAATGTTGAAGAATGTTTTAACATAATTATGTGTGTTTTAACGTGGTTTGAACTACATAATTTTATTTAATAGCTGTTGCGAAATCATATTTATTTATATTGGGATAAAGGAACATAATCTCAAGATGAAAATACCAACACAGAAAAGTATTTGTCATAAAACCATTATGTTGTTTTATATTAATAATTATGTAGTTTTATATTAATGACACTTACGCTGGTGGTGAGGTCGAAGGTGTCCATGTACCGGACGCGCCGCGTGTCAGGGTCGGTCCGCACCAGCTTATCCTTCAGCATTCTCCAGGGAAGCCCCAAATGCGTGGTTTCTTCCATCGCTTGGCACCAATCACTGATCGATATGTAGCCTACAAACATCCGTGTCAGTCAATAAAGTTTTATATTACAACACGATAGCTGAATTCTTCAATCAGGGATCAGTTTGCCATTATAATTACTTATGTCTAAGGTCTGATTTTTACATCGCCAGATAACTTTTAAGGAATGAAATTGACGTTTGACAGATTTTGTATAAAATAACTCTCAAAATATCAAAATGATGATCCTTTCTATGTAAATATTTTTACACATTGCGGAGGATGTATGTATTTACGAATGTTGTATATTTATGAAAACACAGATATTTTAAGAAGCAGTAGAATTCACGATGAATCATCTTACATCTTTCATGCGGTATGAAATTAGTTAGCAGAGCCTTTAGACAGGAAGATCGTTCAAAGGTAACAAACCGCTTTGATCCAAATCCAGACTTCGGAAGGTCGCTTCCAAGGATCTTCGGACCATCATAATTTGGTTATGTAGTTCTCTCATGGCCGAGGATTCGACCAGGCCTACTCGTTGTCTGAAGGTAAGGCGACGGGTGCGGGAGACTGCGGCGGTGTATTGGATGAACTGTCTCTCCAACGAGTTCCCACATAACTTCAAGTAAGCCCCTTTGTTGGATCCTAACTCGTAGTAGTTCGATGCAGAAAAGATGGTTATCACCTGCCGCAATGGAACACAATTTAAGACCTTGAACAATAGTGGTGTGTTAATATTTATAAAGTAGGAAATATATTAGAATACAATGTATAACATGTCCCCTGATACATTGCTTTCCTCATTGAATTACTAGTGTATGTAATTAACATGTAAACACATAATTACTGTAATTACCATGACAAGAAGCAAGTTTTATTGTATAGGCATGTAACCTTCAACTTTTCAGTTTTACTCTATACAAAAGTTAATCGAACTTATATTGACATAGCGAGATCAATATTAAAAACGAATCAGTTACGTTTTCTAATTTTCTACACGTGCAAGCTAGCGCATCACGATTATATATGGTCGTCCAAGCAAAAAGGGTCCAGCCGGTCGATTCTGTAAAAATCTCACCGTGAAATCATAAGTGAAGTGAGCTTGAAGTGAGCAGTGTCAATAGTGTTAATCCCTAATGACAGCTCACTCCACGCTCACTTCACCCAAGTTTTCACGGTGAGATGGTTACAGAATGGCACGGCAGTTCTCAGCATTTAGTTACCGTGAAATATACAGTTTTATAAAGTTAGGTGAAAAAATTGCATTTCGCGATTTAAATTAACTATTATTAATGAATGCTCAATTATGTACAAGTTCAAACAGTAAATGACTTTATACGATGTTTCTAAGTACCAGAAATTTTAAAATAAAATTTAGTAAAAAGGTACCAGTGGTCGGCATGTCAATTATTTGGAATAAAATACGTTTAAATTAATTAACGGTTTCTACTCTTACTCTTGAACCTCATGAACCATGTTCTTACGATGGCGTCATTCTTTCAATTTTGCCCAACAGATACATTTAACGCATAGCTCTCAACAAATCAGGCCGTTGTATTTCTTGACAGGATTTAAAGTCAGTTTATTTGGTGTTGCTGCAGAGCTATTGCAAAAAATCGTATTGTACAGACGCCAGCACATCGAGCTACTACAATCTGACAGATAATAGATGTTCAACTTTATCGCTAAAGCATAAGGTTCAAAGTTGATTGGGAAAATCTGACAGTTTTGGGTAGCTTGATGTGCTGACGTCTGTACGTAATTCCAGAATCCTGTGCTACTGGAAAGGGAGCAAATGTAAGAATTTCAATAACGCATCATTTTTTCGAAAATTTTGGTATAGGCGTAAAAGATGTTATTTGTCATGCAGATAATTGTGCTGGTCAAAATAAAAATAACTTTTTCATGCAATATGCAACATGGCGAGTTTTAACAGGCAGTCACCCAAGTTTCCGTATATGTCTTTTCTTTCCGTGGGTCATACCAAGTTTGCTCCCGACATGTGTTTCGGTGTATTCAAAAAAGTTTCAGGAAAAGGAAATGTCCAGAAAAATTCCCTCCAGGCATGACTTACCACGTGACTTACGAAAGAAAATCGTATCTTTATAATAATATACGTGAATTCGTTGGTGAAGAATCTAAAGATATTTTATGCACGAAACCCATTCCAAATGGGAACGAACCAAACCTCTAGCATTTCCTATAGATCACAATTCCGTGCCAATATCTGTTCAGAAACAAACAATAGTACTCGACATAAACCAACATATTCGTACTTCAAGCAAGTTGCTCATAGGAATCAGGTAGGAGGAGGAATTCATTTTTGTCCAAAACGTAAGTTAGATTGAGGTTAGATCTAAATAAGATTCCCAGCTAGAACAATTTTTGAGTTTAATTTTGGCTACTGGTTATGTAATTTCATAAAGGGTACCAGTAGCCAAAATAGTCATTATTCTGTTCAAATAATAATAAAAAAATCTGGCCTTGTTATTTTTTTAGTTCCTAAGTAGAATAACAATACTTACTTTTAGTTTTTTATTGCATTATGCTGTCGTATTTACTAACTTTTACTACGAAGGGTGTTCAATGTATTCTCGTTATCAGGGCGATTTACTATTGATATGGATAATTTGACTAATTAATTTATTAATGACATTATATAAGGGTAAAAAGGTAGAATTCCATTTAGTTGTGATCATTAGTTTGCTAGTTATCCTTAGGCAACAACAACTGGAATGACTAACGTGACAATGTTAAAGAAAATCGAGCACCGCGCTGTTATTAAATTCCTTACCAAACAAGGAAAAAGTCAAAAAACTATTCACGAAGAGATGGTGGCTGTTTATCAAGATTCTGCACCTTCGTTATCTATGGCTCAAAAGTGGTCAAGTAAATTTAAAAGGAGCAGAGAGAGTATTGAAGATGACAATCGCTCGAGCGGCCGGTTACTGCCTCTACGGAAGAAAACGTAAAAAAGTTGAGGAGCTTATACTGGAAGATGCCTGAATTAAGATCAAAATGAAAGCAGAGATGACCCACCTCTCTGTTAGTTCCATGCACACTATTCTTCATGACCTTTTTTACCTTTCAGAAGTCAGTGCAAGATGGGTGCCGTGAATGCTCACGGCGCCTCAAAAGCAAGTGCGAATCGAGTGGTGTAGAAAGCTTTAAAAGTTCTGTGGTGAAGTTCCACCAACACCACCACTAGTATTTTCGATCGAATTGTTTATTGATATATATATACTTTGTTACTGGAGATGAAACGTTGGGTTCATCATTATGACCCTGGAAGTAAGCAAGAATCCATGCAGTGGCACATGAAGGGTACTGCGCCCCCTAAAAAATTCAAAGTCGTTACGTCTGCCGGAAAAATCATGGCCACGGTGTTTTAGGACTCAAAGGGAATTTTGCTGATTGAGTACACAAAAAAAGGTGAAACCATTAACGCAGCATCCTACGCGTCCACTTTACCAAATTTACGGGAAGCAAATTAAGAAAAAAGACGGGGCCCTGGTCCACACGGCGCGTGTTTCCAAGGCTGATGTGCGAAAAATTGTTTCAATTGAATATTCTTCTTTTTTCATGCCGATACCGGGAATACATTGAACGCCCCTCGTAAATACCGACAAGTGGACCTTTTTACTAAACTATGTATCAATCCTTTATTTCGATTGTAATTTTTTATTTTGTAATGTTACAAATATAATTATAAGTTGATTTCATGGAGAGTATCTCAATCTACAATAATAAATCAAAGTAACAAGCAAGTGGAAGTGTATTTCTTTTTCAATCAAATTTTGAAAATGCTTTTTCTCAAATCAAGCTTTTTCAGAGTTTCAACATAAAACGTCTGATTAAAAAAAATATGCCAATTTTGAATATGTTTTTTTTTTTTGTTAATCCTTATTACAATTGACTATTTTAGATATTGAATCTAGTCTAATACCCCACTACTGGACCCTTTTTGGCTTGGAAGCCCACATATTTTTACATAAAGAAACACGCAGTATAAACTAGATAGACCTTTACACAAGATGTAGTCTACTATAATCCAAAAATAACGAGCTAACTTGCTGATAAAATAACCAAGTATTATGCGAAAAAGAATAAAATGAAGCCAGTCCTTAAATATGCAAATGTGAGTTCTGCCAATTTCGTTTAGTATGGTAGGTACGTACTTATAAAGAAAACTCGTTGCAAACTAAGGACAGGATCACAATTTGATCAGCTTTTATATGACAATAACAAACCCCTTACAGTTAAAAAGATAGTACCAAAGATAGGACAAAAAGCCGAATCAGGCCGGGTTAACGTGAACAACTGGCTAAGGGTCAATTTATACTAGCGCAGAGTCGAAGCGCATCGAAGCGTCTATCCAAAACTGAACATACCAAATTCAACCTTAACTCCACAGCGTAACGCACACAGTACTTTTGAGATTTTAAAAAGACACGCGCATTCGTCGGAATTCGCGCGTCTGCGCGTGAACAACGCTGATTGGTGCGCGCGCATTCTCGCGTATCCATGCGCCCACTAGCGAACCTACGCGTCATCAGTCGGAAATTGGCCTGCGTCGGTGTTGAACACGATGGACTCGGACGAAAAATTAATTTTCCTGGTGCATAAGTAATATCATAAGCAAGATCAATGTCAACCATTTTACACACGTTTCAGCTACGAGAGTCAACTGGCAAGTGATTCAATAGCACTGCTGTTGATGCCCATTACTAGAAGTAAAAGAGTGCGCGCGTATTCTGGCGAATATCCGCGCATTCGTGCGGCTTCGCTTTAGTTGTAAAGAATTTGACGCTTCGATGCACTTCGACTCTGCGCTAGTATAAATTGACCCTAAGAGCCAACCTACTAACCTTTCACCTTGCAAAATCGACCCTAATCCAATTTAGTTTCTCTAAACTTAAGCCTGCCACTGCGCTAAATTACACGCAGGTAATGCCTTTCAAAACAACGCGTCCTGTTCATGTCTACCTATTCCTCAATCAAATACAGTTAAGTATTTAGGAATACTACTTGACGAAAAGTTTACTTGGCGCCAGAACATAGAGGTAACCACTGCGAGATTTAGAAAACTCATATGGGCATTCAAGACACTTATACTACTAAAGCTACTCATCATCTGCCTAGCCTTTTCCCAACTAAGTTGGGGTCGGCTTCCAGTCTAACCGGATGCAGCTGAATACCAGTATGTTTTTACATGGAGCGACTGCCTATCTGACCTCAACAACTCAGTTACTGGGTAATACGATATCCCTTGGTAAGACTGGTTGTGAGCTTTCCGGGCTTCTGACTATCAGTAACGACTGTCAAAGATCCGCGAATGACAGCCGGGACCAACGGCTTAACGAGCTTTCCGAGACACGGATGGGTCTTCGTATGTAAAGATAGTCACCCATCCACAGGCCAACCGAGGCAAACGTAGCTTAACCTGATCGATCGACCTGTGCGGCTGTTATTATTTAGCCACGGGCCCCATACTACTACAGCTACTACGCACGGTATATTACGCACTGGTTCAGTCAGTGATCGGATTTTGCTTTGGTTTCTGGAGTGGGGAATGCAAAACATACATAATTCGACTGGAAAGGGCCCAAAGATCTGTGCTTAAAGTAATGACGTTTAAGCCTTTTCGATTTCCCACCACAACTTTGTATGCCAAATATCAAGTTCTCACAATACGGCGAAATGTACATACGTTTCACATAATCACAGTTACCAAACAGCATCTGCGTGTCGATTCTGCAAAAATCTCGCCGTGAAAACTTGCGTGGAGTGAGCTCTCAGTGTCACCCCACTGATGCTATTTTATTTTAAGACTCCATAGTAATGTGTTGACAATTAAAATACCAGCTTTGAAATTATATAAAATGATCAATATAATTAGCATAAAAAATATTGTTAAAATCTCGATTAGGATTGTAAATGTTTGCTTGGTCAATCCCTAGTATCAGGTGGGATGACACTGACAGCTCACTCCACGCTCACTTCACCTAAGTTTTCACGGTGAGATGGTTACAGAATCGCACTGCTGGTTGCCATTGCCATTAAACAAGGATATTTTAGGTCAGCGTAATATAAGGAACGTTTGCCCATCTGTTAAATTTGACACTGCAACTGCTAGAAGGCAGCGCATGTGTTTATCAAGTGACATCACTACATAGTATAAAACAAAGTCGCTTCCCTGTCTGTCTGTCCCTATATATGCTTAGATCTTTAAAACTCCGCAACGGATTTTGGTGCGGTGTTTTTTAATAGATAGTGATTCAAGAGGAAGGTTTATATGTATAATACATGCATAATATAGTAGAGAAACACTGATAATTTTAGAGGTTTCTAATGTGATGTCGTAAATAAACACATTTTTTTGCGCTTACATTGTAAACGCTGGCTGAACCATTCGAGATAGATCAAAATAATGTACTACAGTATTGTACACCTTAAAAAGTTCTACAAAAAAATCCACAATGGTATAATTATGTCTATCTCTTAGGGATAACCCACAATAACGATTTTTTATCCTATACTTTTTACGAGAAACAATGGCTCTAAAATTATCAGTGTTTCTGTACTATATTATGCATGTATTATACATATAAACCTTCCTCTTGAATCACTCTTTATCTATAAAAAAAACCGCATCAAAATCCGTAGCGTAGTTTTCAAGATCTAAGCATACATAGAGACAGACAGACAGCGGGAAGCGACTTTGTTTTATACTATGTAGTGATCAGCATTGCACCCGTGCGAAGCCGGGGCGGGTCGCTAGTTTATAATAAAACAAACAGTGCTCTAAATTTGTATCCTCTTACAATAAGGGAAGCTAAAACTAAAACTATGTCATGGCCACTTATACAAGAATACAGTAAACAGAATCCATTTTAATAAAGGTATATATTTAATTACATAAGTTCAACGAGATCACACATCACCCACGTACACACCCTCTCATTAAACCTTCATTCACACTCCACCATACTCCACACATCAACACATTAAACACACTCACTACTCTTCACACTCACACCCAAACACATGTTTAATTACAATATAATAAATCAATTGTTATCATAATTTTACTGCTCATTTTTGTCATGTATTTAATAAATATTTTAATCATACATTTAATAATTTAATTTAATAATGTAACTACTATTCCGCTATTTTAATTAATATTTTTGTGTGTCGTAAATATAAACGATGTATCTATACATATAATAAATCTGTAGAAAAGTCATATTGCATAAAATCCAGAGCCTTCTTCCGATTGAGAGAAGACACTGGCTTCTGTAACACAGGTGTTGTTACTTAGCGCAGGAGTCAGAGTTTTACTTTGTTTGCACACATTTTTTATGCCAATAAATTATTAAATCAAAAAAAGTATCCACGTTTTTTCGTTATTTTTACCTAAGATTCTATGAAAATTATGAGGAAAATCAAATTGGTTATTAATGATCCAATAGAAATAAAAGGTCTCGAGCATAATAACGTTAAAAAGAAAACTCTTTTGATATAATGAAACCAATTTTGACAGTTTGTAAACTCAATTTTCGTAATTAATTACTTATAAGTAATTAATTGAAGCAAATTCAGCAAATGGTCACTTGCTTCATTCTTATTTCAAAGTTGTTGAACCGGGTATTTGGGAGAAGGCTGAGGTCAGGGAAAGAACACAAAGAACGGAAACGATGCAGACTTACGTTTCCATTGTGCAGTATTTCGTATCCACCTGGTTTGCACTCATGGCTTCTGATGAGGAAGCTCAATTTGTTCTTCTGCAGGAAATTCGCAGTCACGTCTGGACCGAAGTATGTCCCGGCACCCCGTAGAGCGTTCGCCACACAACCGCCAGTGCATTGCGGGTCCGACCACAGGATATCAAACACCTGCAAAACATTGCAAGAATAAAGAAATGCCTATATCTAGGTAACCACTTCGGCAAACCGTTGTTCTTACTCCTTTGGTCAATACAATGGCTGAGTAGTACGGACACCAAAAGAAATAAGTAGCCAGGGTCGTCGGGTATACATATAGTATATGTTTAGTAAAATAAATTTAATTCGAAAATATCCATCGGTTTCTTACTAAACTTTTACTATATCCGACGACCCTGGCTACTTATCACTTTTGGTGACTGTACCTATAACAATAAGGTGAAAGAGAAATGTTATGAACATGCTAATGCAACTTGTCTAATGATGTAAATATGATCAGAGCACACAGTAAGTTACTCATAAATAGAAATTAATAAAAGGACATTGTCCAGAATCGCCTGTGCAACACAAGTATCGGACATACACGATAGTTAATTGTCTATTTTATTATACTCGTATTAGTTGCAAATACTTTTGTAACATGGACTAGCTGCATGCCAAAATGAACATTGTAAAGTATTTTACGCAACCAATAACATTAATCGCCGCCATCTTTGGCAAACGTCACATCTTGCCGCAAAAAAAAAATAAGGGATGCATAGGTACCTAACTATCTAAGTAGGTACTAAAAATAGCTAAATCTATTATGATATTGTTTTTCAGTTTATTAAAAATCACTCGGAGCTATGAAAAACTATACCTGATGGTTTGATTATAACCTCAAAATCTGATACTTTTTTTTACATATATCTATTCTGCAGCTAGTCCGCTATAAAAATAAGATCTCATAGGAGTTTACTAATGATCGACAATACAACACATAATTTTCCGACGCTCTTGATTCCCGGGCCAACAATGTATGGACGCAGAGAAATGTACTTTCTGTGAGTATTCATTTCTGAAATACTTAATTCCGAAATTTAAAACAAACATACGCAAATAAATAGTACATCTGCAATAAAAACGCCTCATGTAAATTAAATTACTCAAACCAAAAAAGCGCGAGCTACACGCTTTCGCTTTCAATCAAACTCACTCACATAAATTTTATTGTATCGATCGTTAAATTGCATTACGGCGTCGCGATAATCAATGTGGTGTAAATAAGTGTCAGGCTATCGCTGGCGGATTGAATGAACGACAGTCAGTGTCCTTCACGTCACGAGTACCTACGTACGGTATGTTTCCTGATAATTAATTAACTAGCTTCAGCCACTATTTTAGTTGTTCTTTCGGACTTTGCCAAACTATAATATATTATTTTTATTTGAGTTTTTTTATTGTTTTGAAAAAAGAATTTGGCAATAGATTTCCTTGAAATAAAGCGTTAGTAGTAAACTTTTTTGTTCACAATTTTCAAAGCAATACCTGTATACTGTTTGGTCTTAATTCTTCAATAGTAATTAACAGCTATGTAGGTAGGTACTAGTCTAGTCACACATAGAGACTGTCCTATTCCCAATAAATATACCTTAAAGAAAAGTAATCGGTTATCGACCTGTCACCGGGGGAATTAATGAATGACAATCACTGCCGTTCGTGTCAGATCGCATAATAAGTATTAATTAACCAACTTCGACCACACTTTCACTCACCGGGTGTTCTGCAATTAGGCGAATCAATTTATTATTATTCGGTGAAGTGTATTCAGCCGATTTGATTTATTTCTATGAAACCGCAATTGAGTATTAATTAGGGGATAAAAGTGATATAATTAATAAATTTACTGTTCCTATTTTAAAAATCCTCCTGCATTGTCGTAATTGGTAATTATATTTGTAATTAGCAAAAAAGAGATTGGTAAAGTAAAAGTCTTGAACCACCTCTTAGAGTTCTCAAATGTGTAGTCTAATATGTCGTCATTTACAAAAGTAGGTAACTGATTTTATTATAAATTAATATCAGTCGTTTATTGCTTATAATAATTAAGATAAAATTAATAACTGTCGACCTGTCCCACGGAATGAACGAATGACAATCAATTTCCATAAAAGAGTTTTCATAACTAAGTTGTGATGAATGTTTATGCCAGTATGAGTAGAAGCATTTGAGATAATAGTAAACTTGAATTGTATTGAAATTTTGCCTTAATGAGCGTTAGTTAGCGTGAATAAGTAAATACAATTTCGTTGAAGCTGTTCAACTCAGCCCTAATGTTTTTTTGTGAAGTCTGTGTAGTATAGTCTATAGTTAATTGACTCTATAACCTTTATTGGAATCCCTCTAGTTAATAGTTGTATTTACCATCATGTAGTGAATACATGGGGCGAATAACCGTCGTCGGCCTGTCACCGGCGCGACGTCGGATTGAATGAATGAATGAATGACAGTCAACGACCCTCATGTCATTCGACTACGTTTATTAAGAGTAGTTAGGTAATTAATAACTAGCTTCAACCGCAGTTTTACTTGCCTCGACGATTAGGCAAACACATTTATTTCACTAATGGTGTAGGTTCAGCCCAATATTATTTCTGTAAAGTCTATAATTGCCCATTAGGATTTCAAACTTGATTATCTAGCTGTCAAGTTATTTTATTGTTGCACTATAAATAGCCAATATTTGTTAATATTTGTACAGGTAAATAAAAGAACAATGATTATACCTACCTATGCATATACAGTTAGCGTCTATATAAATTCTATCTTTTTGATTGGACCGTTGATAGCGAAATAAACTGCGCCAGCAATTAATTTTTGTGTATGAATACGAAGCTAAAACTAGTTAAAAAGTCCTTTTTTACGTATTTATGGCTACATTTTATGTATCCGTGGATCAACGTTGTATTTTGCCGAATAAAATAATAATAAAAACTGCCTATTTTTGTCCCACTGCGGGATAAATGCCTCTTCTCATATAGAGCAGTCTCGAGAATGAATCACTAAGCTTGCTCAAGACGAATTGGCGATTTCAGGCTTACAGTGGCCTCCAAAAGTTAGTTGACAAATTCCACTTCAGCTGTGACATACCACATTATGATTTTAAATTCTAATGATCCAAATGTTTAACCTAGCTTCTGACGTTTCTTACGTGCCCATGTAGGTTTATGAGAAATAAAATATTTTGATTTTGATTTTTTTGATTTAGGGAAATTGGAAATTGAATTTCTAACTATTACAATAATATACCGCAGTATTAGCTAATCTTGCATGTTATTTTTTTGACATACATACTACTTTAAGCATATGCAATCTTTTTTTGGTCACTTTGCCTGACAAAAAAAAAACTAACTTTCGAGTGATGATCTGTTCTCTGATAAGTGATTTTTTCCTTCAGAAGTTCGTGTCACTTGTTAAAAAGCCACCACTGCTGACGGGTTGGAAAAAAATATTTCGTTTATTTACACAAAAATTTTCTGTAATGTTGTACCTTTAATCTCACCGTGAGTGATATGTTGGTGTTTATTTTAGACTGAGGTATATTTTCTGTCCTTTTGATTACTCAAAGTCTTTCTACATTTTTTTCATTATTTTTATCCGATTTCTTCTCATTGCTATATAAAAACTCTCTCTCCAGTCCACAACAAAAATCGACGAGTCGTGACTCCCGTTGAAGAAGCCGTGAATTCCTTTCCTTTTGTTGCCTGGTATGTATAATTCTACTCCTTTTTTGGTATAAGAGATTCAGCTTGTTACTCGATTCTTATTGTGCGTTATTTATTTAGGATACGCCTGAGGATTTAGCAAGCCGAGTTTTCGGCCCTATCCTTCCACCATTCTGTTCCTGGCTGAATTATAATAGAATGGAAAGCGGACAGATTCGAGCGAGCTGCTTTCATCATACCATCATTTAAGTTTTAAAGAGTAGTAGGTACCAGGATTCCGGTACTACTGACAGAGTCACGTCGACACGACGAATTGTCCAGAAATGGATTTGACAGAAATGTATAGTTTTTTTTCCTTCTAGTAGTAGTTTTGTTTATTCTGATCTAAACGACATTCCTACGTTTTGATACATTATTACCGGTCTATGATATTTTTATGTGATTACTAACTGTAAAACACAGAAAACTGCACTTTTAATATCGTTCGTACGTGGTTTCGATGGCCTCATTTGTGTTATGTGATCGTAGGGGAATTGCGATTGCAACCGCAGTTTAAAATCATCGCGTCACACAACTAATTTAAAAAATATAATTTAAAGTACGAAAGCCCTAAGTATTTATTACTTTTCTTTGAATTTTTATAAGCCCGTCAGACAAATGTAACAGGCAACCGTTAACATAGAGATATCTTTTTTTCATTTTGATATTATTTTGAATACCTTTTTATATTCGGAATGTTTGTAATGAGATAAATTATACGTGTCAGTGGCGCAGAGAGTTGTGTGGTGTGTTTCCTTTTTTTCTCTATAATACGATCAAACATAAAAATAATTATACTTCATGAAAGAAAATAAAGTTTGTGAGTACTCTTTAAACATAATCTTCCCACATGTTTAATAAACATACACACCATAATGTTTACGTTAGAACCTTTATAAACTTTTCAGTTTTCATTGCAACTGAAACTATAACGTAAATTATATTTAATTTCATTCTAAAGAGTGTTATTTATCGAGACATTTGATATTATAAACGGCGAAGAAATATTTGTAAATAGAGAGTTTTAAAAAGATAGACGTATAAAAAAAGATTCTTCTTCATTAACTTGAAATTGGGGAATTACAAAAGGTCAAATGACTAGTTTGTTTACTAATCAAATGCGACCTTGGAGAGGAAACACCGAAACAAACTCAAAGGTCGTGGCTGCCGCTTCAACGTCCTGACATTTATTGCAGATTACAAGTGCCAGCCGGTAAACGAAGTGTATATTGAATGATCGATGCTATAAGAATGTTCAAAGATATTTTTAGCTTGTCTAACCCGTTATTTTCTAAATAAATTGTCACCATCTCCAGCAATGATTTATTGACCGACCTACGAACCATTGAAGACAATATGACAGTATTGAAATTCGCGATGACCATTATCGAAAAGAAGATTAATGCTCCGTGTGCATCGATCTTGGTAAATATTCAAGCTCGAAACACGTGAGAATATTCCATATTTCAAACGCGTCCAACCTACTTGGGTTTCTTGAACAGTGAAGTTCTCGTAGCTAAATGAAATAGTATTAGGTTCACCGTCTATAGCGGTGCCCTCTAAATTGAAAGAGTTTACACCTCCATAAAGCTGACAAAGTGCGGAGGTAGGCTGCCGAGCCCTTGTTACGGTTATTTTGTCAACTACAGACTTTAATCAACTGCTGACCTAAATGCCTAGAACGTAGGTTGGGAAACTAGGGCAAACCCAATTTATCCCTAAAGTACCAAGGTATAGATGCATCGCCCTGATTGTTTAAATCTGTTTTAATAACTTGTCTGTGGTTTTAATGATCCTGCCTTCTGCACGTTTTATGTTAGTCGTTCGTGGATATTAGATCGTAGATTTTAAAACCCACCGCGTCATAAAGTGTAGAGGATTTTATGTCAGTATTAATAAAAGCTCTGAAGCTGTACTAGTAGTTGAGTTATATGTTTGCGTATGAACCAATACCTAATGAAGATCTTTTAAATCGACAGCTCATAGTACCTTTTATAAACAACTCATTCTACAAAACTTAAACGCAAATACTTTTGTTTGTGATATCCGCAATTAAACCTAATAAGATTTTTCGTTTCATAGTAACTTACGTAATTAAATTCAAAGTTAATTTGCGTTTTATTTATGTACGTTTCCCCTTCTTAAGAGTCTATTGAAAAGAATTCTATAAAGTGTTAAGTGGTAGGGTGGCGAAAGCATGAAAAAAGAAATATAAACTGAGTCCAGATTATTGAATTTAAAAAACCAGCTAAGTGCGTGGCGGATCACGCACAATGAAGGGTTCCGTAGTTGGAATGAATTTATCCCAAGAACAAACGTAACATTGTACTTGAAAATAATGTACTCCCATACATCACCTGCAAATTTCAGTTGGTCGACTATTACTCGTACTTGTAAAGCCTACTTAGCTGTGATAATTTTCCTTTTAACTTAGTTATACAACGTGTAACGTTAAATGCGCAAAACCTCAGACACCCCAACTGATTTTTAATTCAATTAACCTATTTCAGAGAGAAAATAAGTCATTAAAAAAATTGTAAAGGTTTTATGTGCTGTTTTAGTTTTAGTGGCCATTCTGATCGTTTCTTGCGTCTGCGACGACGCTTTACCGAGGGAGGAGTCGTCACCGGGCCGCTGCGCCGCGCTGACATTGGCTTGCTTGACCTATTAATAAATAGACACGGCAGCGTTTTTAATGAAGATTTTTTGAAAAATGTGACCTATTAGGTTGTCTCATAAGTTCTTGCCATATTTTGTTTTTCTCGAATGTTCTCGTATTTAAACTAAAGCAAATTCAAGAAAGTTCTAGATCTTCCTAGTAAGGATGAGTATCTTTTATGGTGAGGGTACAAATAGGCGCGGACGCAACGCAGTAATTAGTCTTTAGTGAAAATGGATCAGCGTCAACTGCGAGCTATTATGCTATATGAGCATCGACTTAAAGTCTCTTCAACAGAAACGGCTAAAAAGATTAACACTGCATTTGGACCGGGTACTACTAGCGATCAGACTATTCGTTTCTGGTACAAGCGTTTTGACACCGGTGATATAAGCTGCGAAGATCAACCTCGCCCAGGCCGACGCACCCGCTTCGATGAAGATGCTTTGCGTCACGAACTTGAGCTAAATCCAGACTATAGTACGCGCGATTTAGAGAAGGTGCTTGGACAATCCCACGCGACTAATGATCGTTATCTCACATCGATGGGATATCGCAAAGTGATGTCACGTTGGACACCTCATGCGTTAACGGACCATGACCGGGCCGTTCGTGTGGCCATTTGTCAAAGTTTGTTACTTCGTCCGCACAGACGAGACTTTCTCAAGGACATTATTACATGTGACGAGAGCTGGATACATTATGAAACTAACACGCGTCATGCCTATTGGATTCCTCGCGGGGAAAACCCACCAGCCCAGCCTAAACTTAATGAACACGGTCGTAAGATTATGTTGTCTGTTTTCTTGGATTGGCAAGGAATGATTTTCCGGGAACTCCTCGAATATCATCAGACTGTTAACGCCAATCTGTATATGCTGCAGCTTCGCAAACTAGCAGAGATGTTAAAAATTAAGCGGCCAAAACGACTTGGAATCCAACTTTTGCATGACAACGCATGACCTCATTGCGCCAAGTTAACACTTAAACAACTGGAGGAGCTAGGATGGCTGACTGTTCCACATCCACCGTATAGCCCGGATCTTGCGCCTTCATACTTTCATTTATTTCGAGCTCTTAAATTTCATTTACTAGGAAAAAAATTCGAAAAATTTCGAAGTATTAAAATTGAACTTGAAAATGTTTTCGAGTCCCAGCCTGCCTCATTTTGGGAGAAGGGTATTCAAATTTTGCCCAGTAGATGGCTGACTGTTGTAGATAACGAGGGAGACTATATAATTGATTAAATGTGTTTTTTATTAATAAAAAAATATTAATAATAATTTGTTTTTTAACTGGCAATAATTTATGAGACAACCTAATATATTAAAATGTGGTTCAATTAATTCTGCTCGTTATTCTGATCAAACTATTTTCAGGTTTTGCGCATTTAAGGTTACACGTTGTATATACTACTATCGTGAACTTTTTCACATATGTCAAAGCAACCATTTAGCTGGTAGGGTGGGGATGGGGACACACTTGACTGTAACAAAAATTTGCACTTTAAAGCTTAATATTTCTCAAACGGATCCCTGAATCGAAAAATTGTTTACACAAACCCGCAATATTTTGGAAAAACATATCCAATGATACCTACACTATGGGATAGAAGGGAAAAAGGCTTCCTTTTTTTGAGTGGGAAATTATCAAATAACTTCTCACGCTCGGGACGGAGTGGGAGGGCGTGTCAGACTTTCACTGACTAAAACCCACCCGTGTTCCTTCAGTTGCCTGTGCCAAGGGCCACGGTAACTCTTTCGAACAACCCGCGACCCTGGTAAACAAAGCATCCTCACTTTACCCTAAAAAAAATTTGATTCTATGTATATCCATGTCAAATTATATCTTTCTAGTACTAAGAGTCTCTGAGCTTAGCTGCGGACGGACGGTAGGACGGACAGACAGACGGATATGGCAAAACTATAAGAGTTCTTTGTTGATTACGGAACCCTAGAAAGGGTAAGTAGATAGAGACTTATTGAATAAAAGTGACGTAATAAAAAATAATATTGGCAATGTGAAAGTAAAAAATTTCACTGGCAAAAACTAGGTACCTATACCCACGTGTGGAAAGGCTAAAAATAATATAAATTTATTTATTTTACGTTAACATAACATAATATCATGTCTGTTATCCCCAAAGAGTAAGACAGAGATGACCTATAGTAAATCCACATTTCATTAACCTTGACGAGTTAAAGGTGTCCGTGCCATTTTGCCATTATATTTTATTACTAGCATCCGCCCGCAACTTCGTTTCCGTAGAATTCGGAATTCCCGCCGTTTAAATCCTATTATCCGTTTCCCCATAGGAATGAAGCATTTTCCCGCAGTAAAAAGTAGGCTATGTTCATCAGGGATAATGTCAGCTTCTAATGGTAAAACAATTTTTCAAATTGGTCCAATAGTTTCGGAGCCTATTCAATACAAACAAACAATCAAATCTTTCCTCTTTATAATATTAGTGTAGATTAATATAATCCTTACAATATAGATACTGGTTCAAAATAAAAATCGACCACAAATTTCGTAGATATAAGTACCACAACAACTCCTATTATGAAAAAAACTTTGCCCATTATTTTGATTGAAAATGAAAAGGCAAATAATATACAATGGCACCCGACAAATCAATTGTAAAGAATTGAGCTCTTCTTGGAAACGTGGAAAAATAAATTGTATTACGTGGAAAGCGCAGTTAACCGTAACCTACAAACACGCTTTGCATATGGAAGTGATAATTGGTCTATTCGTAGAGCTGTGTATACCTTCGGCTCTACTTGGAATGTTCCAATTAGTCGCTAATTCCATATTAGGATTGGATGATAAAAAAAATGTTGCCTGAGTAGTGTGATGCAGTTAAGTTTTGCTAAATAGAGCTGAATTATTTACCATAAAAAGTTTATCGAGAGCCGACAACATCGGAATTTGTAAATGAATCAACAGAGTACGATCAAATACTTTTACAACCTTCTAATACTAGCTAACCCGGCGAACTTCGCACCGCCTCAGAGTCAATAAATGTTGTGTTAACTTAAATTCAGTTGTTTAGCAAGATAAAATGAAAAATATAATGACCTTCATTATTTTTTTTCGTGAACTTTTCCCAAGTTTTAATAGTTATTCTGCTGTTCGGGCGGAGACAAATCCAACAAATCAAAGATCATAAAAATCGGTCCAGCAGTTCTTGAGTATTAATGGTGTAACTAAACCGACTTTGTTTTATTTATTTATAAGATAAACTTCTTGTATCGGTACGAAATATAAGAATTGCACATACCGTTGAAAAAAGAGGCAGTCAGTATATAATAAAATGTACGCTTATTGCTAACTGGCTCTTATGAGCATTTATGTATCACTCGTGGAAGCTATTCGAATGCACCCCAATGTGTGATAAGACAACATCAAACGACTCTGTGATTTATTACTTTATTGCTTTCCATTTCATTAACAACGCTTTAAAGCGAAACGATCCTATCTATCACTTGACGCCACAGTAACGAATAAAAAGCATCGTAGCTTACGAAGGAAAATAAAATGGAAACAGAACTATCAACTATCGCAGTAAAATATACGAGAAAATAGAAAGAATTACCAGTTCGAACGAATGGGGTTAATAGCGTAAGTTGATCAGGTCATCTGTAATTATTGGACCGGGCTATTTATTACTATTGAATCAGTAAATTAGCGCGCTTTACATGGTTTCATTCATGCAGTGTTTTAAAGCTCAATGATGAGCTAAAAACTTCCAGCGTGAAATATATCCAAAAAAGGGTTGGAATTTATTTCATTGGATCAATGTACGAGTAATGTGACATAACATTGATCCAATGAAATAAATTCCAACCCTTTTGTATGCAAATATGAGATCGAACTACTCTTCATCTTCCTAGTGTTTTCACAACTATTTTTGGGGTCGGCTTCCAATCTAAGCGGATGCAACTGAACAGTATTTCCTCCACAACCCAGTTACATGCATAACTATACCCCTTTGTACTTGAGACCAGTCTTACGTACCAAGGGGTATCGTGTTACCCTATTCTCAGAAGCCCAAAAGTCTGACCACCAGTGGTCAGACTTTTGGGCTTCTGACGATCCGTAACGAACGTAGTACGAGTAGTAGATAATCCAACTACTGCTCAAAAAAACTGCAGTGAAAGAGAAAATAATGAGTCTACTCTACACGAGCTGTTATGTTGAAACCCGCAGTCAAAAGCCACCTGTCACTATTTATTTATAGTGAATGCACACAATACAGCGATGTCTCAATCTAATGAAGCTCTGCAGTGTTTACCTCTAAACAAACCCGTCTAGTCGGGACTGTAAAGCATTAAAAGGATCACTTTATCATATATCATCCGAACACAGAGCTCCTTCTCTGCAGTCCCATCTTTGTTCTTACCTCAATAAATTCAGTTTCAACCACGATTATCTTTATGTATATTAGGATGATAAAGTCTTTTATCCTAATATAATTGAATTTTCCTTTCAAAACAAATATAAGTATCATCGTAAATAAATCAGAGAAAAGCTTTCAACAACGTTTTGAGCCTTACTTTAATATTCTACAGTTACTTTATTTACTTAAAGATATTTTGCTTTTATTAAACCTGAAAAATCCATTCCATCTTTTTCTGTAATTGGCAAGGTGAAAATCTATTTCAGTTACATTTGTTTTTCGACTTCACTGCTGTTCGCAATGCGACATAGAGTACATACAATAGATTACAGCTTGACATAAATTCAATTCCTTTTAACGTAACCCAGGATAAAAGAAACGAATGTATTGTTAAATACCAGGCTATTCTTGTTACAAAGTCCGTGTGTCTGTGTGTTCTTCTTATTGCTTATTCATTGCTCTGACAATCCCGGTTGGAGTGCAGAACATTGTGAATGCCGGGGGAAATATTAATTCATTGTATTGCAAATATTGTCGTCTCCGCTTATTAATTGCTTGTTAGTGGTGTTTGCACAATATCTCATGTAAAATATCTTGCAAGATACGCAAACGAAAACGTTGGTTCGTATAAAATGTGCGGTGCGGGCGACAAATTGTAAGAAGTACCATCCTTTTGGGACAGAACTTCATAAAGCGGTCGCACAACGTACCCGAGTTTATCTTGCGACAATCCGCGGGGGTTCGACCCGGGCAAATTGTATTACGACCAGGATGGTGGTCGCTGAAATTGCTTTCAAGCGTAAGAAATAAGATAAGATCATTGATATACCTAATAAGGGAGACAAAGCCTCTCAACGAGCTTTATACGAGATAAAAGCATAATATTCTCGTGGGCGGCGGACGATAAAACCAAAAATTAACCCTTATAAAAAGGATGATACTTTTAACTGAATGCGTTTGAATAGAACCCTGCAAAATCCAGATGTGTTATGGTATAATATCTTAAATTTTACGATGTGGTAGACCGACAAAGCCAGATTTAGGCCGTTTTACTACCAGGCCAATCTTAATAACCCTAATACATGTGCATGAATAATCCCGAATTAATATGCTACCTATGAGATTAGTTTGGCAGAAAAAATATCACAACATACAGTAATTGCTTCCAACCAAAATGTTTGAATAAAAGTTCTGTGAAAATTGATCTCCAAAATACTGCAAGCAAATCGTAAGCAATCGCCAATAATAGATCAATAGAATGATAATATGCAGATCGTTCAGCGTATCTTTCAAACATTTCGCACTTTGGACACTAACAAATGTTTTCTGGCGGAACTGATCCAATTGATTTGCCAAAACGTGGCCAACCGATAAACAAGGGACATTTTTGAAATAGCTTTCCGATTGAATTTAGCCTGGATAAGTATTTTAGGATATTCAATTATTTCACGGACATACATTTGTTTCATGAATACGATGCAAGAGTCAGCCATGTGTTAAGACATGTACCTATGGATAACCTGCTTTCCCCACTTTTAATAGTGGACTTGTTCATCAAAAGGTCGTAATAGTGAAGCTATAAAATGCAATAGCTGAAAGCCTATTGGACTTTCATTTACTACTTAATTGGTCAATTTTAACGTACCCTTTCAATTACCTACACGTTGCCACCAAATAACTTTTCCGAGAAAATCGGTAATAACATGACATGCAATAACACGAAACAGATTGACTCGTGTTCTGACTAGTTCCTAATTACAACTTCCAAGAAACGTTAGAGTGATCAAAAAGTACACCCGAATGAGTAGGGAGAATTAATACATCCAGAAATGAAACTTTTAATCACTTTGCTGATAAAAGATTAATTACACGAAAAAATCCTCTTGAATAAAACCTCACTCCGTTTTCAACACCTGAAAGAACGACCTCCACCCTTTCCTCAACTAAATATGAAACGGAACCATTTATAATTTGATGAGGACAGCTTTTTCAGGCTCGACAGCGTAGAGCTTTTTATACCAAACATTATAAATGTTAAATGAAGTATTTAGGTTCCTATCGTAACAAGAGCACGAAGTACATAGGTATATAGATTACAATAACTCATAATCCCGATAGAACGATATTCGACGTTCTAAAGATAGTTGAAAGCAAAAGTTTTGATTAGTTGCTGAATGTTGGATCAGTCCGCGACGTAGAATAGACGTTTGACTCGAAAATGTTCAGGAGATCCCCGAGCCAGGTGCACGAATTAGCCTGAACAATTAATTCAACAGAAATTGCTTCTGAATAGAAAATTGTTTTTTTATGAAAACGCTATTGATCGCATTGAATATGGGAATGATCATGTATATTAGGCATTCAAATATTCTGTACGCTGCTTCATACATCACATTCATAGATCAAAGAAATTGGCAACGACTTGACGCGTCTTTCTCGATGGATAAAAACTCGTGATGCCAAGAAGCCGGCAATGATACGATCGATAACCTTTAGATTGAATCGTGAATGATTGATTACTAACTACTAACCTGTTTCCACTCCACTTTGTCTATAGCTTCGCCGCCCGATGCCGAGCCCTCGGTCACCGGAGGCCGGAGTAGAGACACGTACTGAAAACAAGTTACAAACATTCACAATTTTGTTTATTGCTAGTTTCCAAACTTAGAAAAACTTTCCAAAGGACTAGGTAACATGATTGAAAGTTTTGTAAAGTGACGATCCACCCAAAAGTTTTTTTTTTTTTTAATCTAGTTTTATGTATTCGAGGCCCATTTATACTTTGTGAGTGAATCAGGATTTAACTACCAAACTGCAATGCATTCAATACTTTAACACCAAATAATTTGCCGTATGTCAAAAAAAAAATTATTCAATTAGCTCGAAGAACACTTAAGAAAACCTAAGTCATACCTTATCTCGTTCGAGACTCCGTATCATGTCGAGATCTGTAGTGTCCGATATGCCGCCGTGGACCACAAACACTCGGTTGTTGATGATTGTGCCCAGGGGGAGCCAGCGGTATACGCCTTCGATCAGCTTCAGTAACCGCTCTGCATTATGCTGGTGTAAAAAAAAAAAAATTATACGGACTGACTTTTTTTACCGTCTGGATAAAACAGGGCTTAAAAGGTGAACGGAATAGGAGTCTATGGCAAAGAAATCTGTTTTTTTTTTTTTTTCAAATACCTAATATGTAAATAACCTATCAATTAAAACTATTACTTATAAGAAGTAAACTTTAAAAATTAAAAAAACAAAATCGACAAATAATATACAAATTCAACTTATAGGCTCCTTCCCTACCCGAGGGAATTATCAATGAATTCATAGCGACAATCAATAAAACAAGATGTTTTCCTATATTTCTTGTAAAAAACAAAAAAAAAACATGCCAAGGGCGTGTCGGACTACGCATAATGAAGGGTTTCGCAGTTGGAATGGATTTATCCACAGAACAAACAATGTAGTTGAAAATCATGTTCTCCCATATTGAAACTGCAAATTTAAGTTGGTCGACTATTACTCGTAAACTTATAAAGCCTATATAGCTGTGATGGTTTTCTTTTTAATTTAGTTATATATACTGATGCCGTAAATTTTTTCACATATCTAAAAGCAACCGTTTAGCTAGCAGGGGGGGACACTTGACTCAAACAAAAATTAGTACTTCAAAGCTTAATATTTCACAAACGGATCCCTGAATCGAAAAATTGTTTTCACAAACCCGCAATATTTTTGAAAGACCTATCCAACGATACCCCACACCATGGGGCAGACGAGAAAAAAAATCATTTTCAAGATTTTATTTTACCACCTTGTTGGCGTGATTCAATATGTACATATATATACATGCCAAATTATAGCTTTCTAGTACTTAGAGTCTCTGAGCTAAGCTGCGGACGGACGGACGGACGGACGGACATGGCGAATAATAAATAAGGGTTCCTTGTTGACTACGGAACTCTAAAAAAGAGATTTCTTTGTCAAAGGCTTCTACTCCGTTTACCTATTATACCCCGTTTTTGTCCAGACAATAATAAAAGTCAGTCGGTATGTATAAACTCAGTATATTGTTCCAGCTAACGGAAGTGGAATCAATAGAAATATCCTAAACTTTCCCTACTGCGTATCCCAGTTGTATGGTTCCCGAAATTCAGTTCATAACATACCTACCAGGGTTTTTATTTTCGCTTATTTAAAACTTTACGTAGCAGCCAAAAACGTCTGCTCAAAAAATGCTTTAGCGTTGCTTTCCCCGGTTTGTTAAACTTTTTTACATTTTCCGAAGCTTTCCAACGCTTTGCAGCGCTCGATGTCGCGACACGACACGCCAACTATTTCAGCATCCCTGAGCGTATAAAAAATGCATCCTAAATGATATTTCATAATGTTTTCTCCATACAGTAAATTCTAAGAACGTACCTCTTTGAAGCCTTATTTAAAAAACTTTTCATAAAATGTCTGCTTTCGACATTTTAATAAATTGGCTAAAGCTTTGACTAAAGCCTGATTTTTCAATCATCTAATAACTTTTTTTTCTTTGTCTTTTGGCTTCGCATGGTCTGATAAATTTATTCGAGGAATAATTTTGAAATTTTGACATTTATTTCATACAAAAACTGTCAAACGTCAATTTTATTCCTTGTTTAAAAGTTATCTGGCGAAGGAAAAATCAGCCCTTAGTAAAATACAACTTTGAGTAGGTATAGACTGACACGAAATATATCTAATCTTACGTATCCCTTTGTGTGTGTTAGAAAATCTTTTACTTACAATGGCAACTACAATCACAGATACAGCTATAACCCTGGAGGAAATGATGTAATAACTGCACACAAAGCCGAGCTCAGTCGCTAGTGTTACTATAATAACTTTGTATTCGGATAAAAGGCGACTGGTGATAACTACGGAGGTACACTTCAGACACAAAGGGAATAAATCTTCCTAAGCGTGATTTCTAAGACAAACACTTTGTGCTGCGGATACTGTAAAAATCTTATTTCGAGAACAAATACAAGGTTGCAGAGAAGCTCAGATTTTGCGTACAGTGTTTCTTCACAACATATTTTGCGTGAATATTATTTCGCTTCCCCTTGAACGACGATTACATCATCGCTTCATAGGAACCATTTACTCTACAATCGAAAAATCATTGGGAGGAAAGAGTTATTTCGTATTTTTATGGTAACGTCGAATATGCCCAATCCTTGACAAATGGTGTAGATTTAGGAGTTTATATTGTCTCCATTGTCAGTGAATCAGAGCTCAGTAGCATCCGTTCCAGAAGGATAAAATAAGTATAACTGATCTGGATTTTTGATACTCCAAATTAGTTTTCGGTTCCCCTCACCTTTTATCGGATTTACGAACACTGATTAGTATCCAACAGCCGTATATAAATAAAATTAAGCTCATATTTTTACCGTTTTAGGTAGGATATGTGTTTGTGGACTACTGTTTGCTTTACTTACCCGATATTTCTGCTGGACTTCTTTTATGAAACCGTACCTAAACAGAAAACATGTGCATTAGATGAGATTTACTTTAACAAGTGTAGTAAGAAAACTATCTCTGAGGCTTTGGCCAACTACTAAGCCTGGCAGCGACCCGAAGGTTTGGATCAAAAGGAGCATTTATACATAAAATTAAACAATAGCTTTTGTTTAATAAATATTCCTTTACAAGTCGTCATTTAAATTAACCGCTTCAAAGTTTCATTTAAACATTTATGAAAGTAGGAGTTTGCAGTTTCACCATTCTAAAAGAGTTGTTTCATTCAAGTTAGCGAATTATACACAGAATTGACTCTCAATGTAAAGTTTCAAAATTATTTAGTACCTAAGTATGTGATTAAAACTTTCCCAACATGAGAGAATTCTTTGGAAAGCAATTAAATTCTAATAAATCCAAAACATTTCGGGTCATAGCATAACCGTTTCCTCAAACTGTTGTTTTTGAACCTTCCCATATATCTCTTTTTATTTGCATTTAAATCGTAAAAGTTTTGCATATGAGACGAAAGATCATCAAGTATCATTGTTTCAAGAAAAAGCTGCCCTAAAACAACACGTAATTGTATTCAACATAAAGAGCAACGCTCATAGCGTTTGTGTGACTAACCTAGAATTCATAATGAGATCTTCATGGTTCCCGCGGTTCAAGAACACTCCTCCTGGGAAGGCCAGCATGCAAGACAGCAGTAGGAGGAACACCTCCAACCCCTTCTTGCCTCGATCCACGAAGTCTCCATTGAATATGTATGGGTTCTCGGGAGACGGCAGCCCATTCTGTTGAAGTATCAAGTAAAATGAGGGTGTATATGCAGTGAGACATTGGAAGTGACGGCGTCAACATTGAACATGAACGATATTGCTGACACACGAGAAGTGTACCCTTGTACACACAGACCGTTCCATGACTCCACCCATTCCGTGTCGCCATACAAGCTTAGTCCACATGTAGCACGTAGACATTCTGTCATTTCAAAAATGATAGCGTTACTTCTAAGGTGCTATTAATCATGTTCATAAGCACTGTAGTCAGCTACTATATTATTACAGAACAAATAAGTGACTTTTTGTAACTTAAAAGAAACTAAGAGAGAGCTTATTTATCTTCTGCAAGTTTCAAGCAAGAAATAATCAGGTTTCAATTATTGAAGACTGTAATTACAAAGAACACATTCAAAAAAGGACCATTACTCACTTGGAAGGCAACCACAAAACCTTTAGCACATAAAGCCTGCACACAAAAGGGACAAATTTAACGATCGTCAAGATACATGTTTAATACTCTACGTATTTTTTATATCCAACGATTCACATTAAATAGCTAAAATGTTTGTGGAAAGACATCTACAATTTAAAATCCCTTAATATATAAGGTGTTAAAAAATTTACCTTACAAACTTTAAGAGGTGCTTTAGACCATCAAACTGAACAACTTTCACTATGGGACCAAACCTGAAATCGCGAAAAAAAAATCAGCTGTTCCCTACATTTATGTTCGTACGAGTCGTCAAAATGTAGGGAACAGCTGATTTTTTTTTTTTTTGTGATTTCATAGTTGGTCCCATAGTGAAAGTTGTTCAGTTTGATGGTCTAAAGCACCTCTTAAAGTTTGTAAGGTTATTTTTTTAACACCTTATATATTTTTTTTAATTTACGGAATTGACATTTTAACCACCACCACCGCCTTGGTTAAAAGCGAGATTGATAAAATTATCGATCCGTGCGAGTCTATCAAATTTTACGCCCAACTAACCAGTTTACCGAGCCGAGAAAATATTAATAAAGTTCAGCCGGTAAAAGAATAAAATTGGTAATACTGATCACGAATCGAGAGAAGTAGGCTGATATATTTTGTGAATCCTTACATCTGCAGCAGTGGCCGCTTCGAAGGTCGCTTACGCAATAAGTAGGTACGTCAGTGCTAATCGATACGCAACCGGTTACATAATCATTATCCTTTAGCCAAATTTATCTCTATTTTATTTTGCCACGGTTAGATAAGACACATCTGATTTCATTTACCCTAATTGGTGACTATCGTGACTTTGAAACATCTACATAAAATGTCATCTCTGACATTAAAGGGTCCTAAATCATAAGTCATTTGTCAGTTGTTTTTTATGACGCGATTACCCAGGATTATGACAAATACCGGTTGTTATGATACGACCCTCATTTTTTTACAAACCGCCTGTTTGTATAAACTCAATTTAGGTAGCCCTGTCCATTCCCACTGGACCCGAGCCGTTTGTATGTACGACGGATACTGGTATTGTATGAAGGTCCATACGAAAATATATTCTCGTAGGTTTTATTATACGTTTTTGAGTGTCGACTGGATTCTAAAAATCGACAAACGTTGTCTGTTATTCTAGTGATAAGGTTGTTAAAAACATACCATCAATCGATGGAGTCCATAGTAAGATAAATTTTTTAGATTACAATAAATATAAGTTTCTAAACGTTGCTCCTGACTAAACATTTCTCAGTAGTAGTTTACTAAACAAATAGTGTTCTTACATTTCCTTATAACTAAAGTACAAATAAAGTACTCTTAAAATTATTGTTACAAGGGAAACATAATTTTAATATTTTAACTTGTGGGCTCCACACCAGGTCGAGCCTGTCTCGTGGGTTAAGTGAGCCATCAGGTTATATGCTTGTAAGACGGAAATAACAATAGGAAAACAATATCAGCAAATTAACGAGGTCGTCCGGCATAACAGGCGGTCTATCAATCAAACCGCGGCGCGGCCAGCGGCGGCGGCAGCACGGCGCGGGCGGCGCGGCGGCACCAATTAGATGACGCGTGCGCCGCTCCCTGCCATGTTTACCGAGGCCCAAGCCGACCTGTCGCCCTCCTGACGTCACACCTCTAATGACCATCCGCGAAAAAGAACTCGAAGGAAACCCTACTAATATCCGCCGTGACGTAGCCACCCCACGTACAATTTTTCCACAAATTAAACAAAAATTACCTACAATGTTGCCGCTCGCTTTTTTCGGCAGAAATTTTGGAAGGTTTCCCTAGCTTGTATCTTTTTATCTCGTAATCTATAAACATAAGAAATATACTTTGTTGCTGATCCCGCGGGGTAATTGCGTTAATACACTATCAGTAGCTATGGCTTTCATTTTGTCAGTTCAACAACATTCATTGCATTATTTACGTTGAATAGTAGACAAATCTTTCGAACATACAAAGCAATGGCTTAAAAATTATTCAGATTGAGATTAATAGTGTGTTACGCTATTTATATCTAGAGGAATGGTGACTGTTAGTAGCCACTGAGGTTGACGGGGTCCGCATGGACTCATGCGGGCCAACACCTGGCCGGGGGAGCGTGACGAAATGCGCAAGCACTCCAGCACCCCGGCTAAAGGCAGCAGTAGAACACCGTTTGGTTTTAGTCAGTACGAGTCTGACAGACCCCTCCACCCAACCCAGGGTGGTGGACATCCATGAGGATTTCCACACGATAAAAAAAAGGGTGCCGGAGTAAGAGCAAAAACAGCGTGTCAGCTGCTAATGTTCGCGCACAAGTTGAGAAAAGAGTAGGTAGGTAATGAGTTTTTGTATAGGTACAGTATCTATTGTAGACTGTCAGTTTTACCGTTAACAACGTTTAACCACAGATTACTAAATAGTTACTAGTTTAACGTACTAAAAGGTGTACGCATGAGTTTGTTCACGCATTTTAAGTTGAATAAACTTTTTATAAGAATAACACAACTACTTACATAAATCAGTTAACCCATACCTGTCCTCAATAACGATAAAACCAAGAAAAATGTTCACTCTGCAGGGTATATTAAATTGAAACCGCACTAGTGCCCTAGATGCAACGGTTTACGATTAATTGACTTGCGTTCGCATCGTTCGTTCAAGTAAGCACATTACTCTAAGTGGTGCTCGCGGAACCGGACCCTTGTTCTAGTTTAAATTTATATTTTTCTAACAATCTCGTTAAACTGGAAACTATCCTTTTTGACGTTTATTTTTTTTTTTTCCTTATTTAGTTAAACCAATAAGTGTTTGCTAAAACTATTTTATAAGCTTACTGGAGGAAGAAACATCGTTTATTTATATAAACTTTATGTATAGGTTAGCGCGATTAACAAATATTCGAAAAGGCAGTTCCACCAAATATTGTCAATAGTGAAATATTGGGAATTGCGTTCTTGTTGACTATCTATCAACACAAACCGGGACATTTCCTATTGATACTCGTAGATATTGTACGTGGAAGTCATTCATGAAATAGTCAATATTTACTAGCTTCATGGGATTTTGTGTCGTTTAGCTACAAAGTAATGACTATCAAGAGTGCAATAACCCCTGGTACCGTAATAATAGGGTTCATATTTTTCACCCATCAAGCGAAATGTGTACGTGGACTTAGTTATTACATTCCTAAACCCACGTTAAAAACAAAATGTGGCGTGTGCTAGAAGTTTTTGATTACCCAAGTCGTTATTATGTTGTAAGTTTCGGATGTTGATTTTAGCAACATAAAGTACCTAAGCGTCAAAGATCAGTACCTAACGACTATATTCTCAAACCAAACAACATTTTTGAGCCGACGTTTGCACGGACGTACAAATATCGCGGCGGGATTTTAACGCGCACTGGATTTTCTACTCTCGGTATTGAGCCAAGGATCGAGAATCTAACAGAGCGCATCCCAGCGCATCAGAAAGACACACTGTTGGATTTTCAGCTCTCGGTGTTAAGCAGTGCGTTGAAGATCCAGTGCGTGAAAAAAATCGCTGCGGGAAAAACGCGCCCGCAAGAACTTGCCCTAAGTCTCATCCTGGGCCTGTCCTTTTAGGTTTATTGTAGTGACAGAGATACTGTTTGATATTTGGGGTTAATATCAGAGATACTGTTTGATTTTTTGAGAGTACTATAAAATGGGTGTACCTTATGAAAGATAACCAGTAAGTCGTCCAGCTTCCCGTGCAAGTCACCGCACACAGTTATCTGGCTGGAGATAGAAGTGGTCGCCACGTGGATATTAGGCATTCTCTTCAGCACTTGAGTGGCCTCTTTTAATATCTGCCCGACGTGTTTCGGATGAAGCCGATGCTACAAAAATAAATTGTTTTTTAAATGGTGAAGCAGTATAAAAAGTGAGGAAAACTACGCGTAATATTCCGTATCAAGAGTTTTTCTAACGTACATATATGGAATGTGTAAAAAGGACGAAATTCCTTGAAATATTTTGACTGGCGTCTCAAGGACGTCTTGAAAGCAAAAATAAGAAATAAATTGACATTTTCTTTCGATATATGTACATATATCATGAAGTATTTTGAACAGTGGTACTGTTACTACTTTTCGAAATACTTCATCAAGTTTTATAAGTGTTATCTATATACCTACTACACATTGGTACATACACTAGTGAATCCCCCAATATAATAAAACTGCTTAGAAATAAATTGTTTAGGAACACTCGTAATTGCAGTACCTATTTAGTCTACTCGTTGTGTACGAATGGGATCAGCCCGATCAGTCCAATCAACCCATCTCTACTTACGTCTGTCGTAAAAGGGTAGCCAGGGATTATTCTAGCACAGCCGTACTCGCCCACCTACCGATAACATCATGGATCGTGTCGTACTGAGATCCGACCCGAAATTAAGTTTGATGTTCTGGCTTTTTCTTAAACTGGCAGTAGCAGTGTCCTTGATAATGATGGATGGGGTCTTCGGTCGTCACAAATGGGGTAATCATTATTGTTTACTTCGCAAAGAGAAATAATCTCTTTATTCTGTCTTATTTTTCATAGTGTCGTAATACAGTTAGGTTGTAGGTTTGGGAGAATAAAAATGTAAGTATCACGTATCTGACATTACCTTCTTCTTCCTAAATGCCTCAATCAGTAGATCGATATCCTTCCTTTGCAGCGGGAATTCGATGTCGGGGCCGCGGGAAGGCTTTGGGGGAGCCGTCTCATCAATGCCCCCTCCCTCGTCCGATTCCTCAGAAAATACTTGCTCCACTACAAAATAAAATTAAGAATTTTCTTTACCAAAATAATTTTAGCCTCTTAGCTTCTTATTGTGATACGAAGACCCATCTTATTATTTTATTTTCGTAAGCCGCTTACAGAGCTGGTTTACAAAGTTATTAAATATTGAAAACACGTCTCCAATTTTGCGAAAGCATTAACTTACCAACAATGCACAATATACTAGAGTGACTGAGTTATTTTTAACAATGTATTACTGTGTAGCCGGGGGTAGCAC
This sequence comes from Eremobia ochroleuca, assembly GCA_949629135.1. NCBI lineage: Eukaryota > Metazoa > Arthropoda > Insecta > Lepidoptera > Noctuidae > Eremobia > Eremobia ochroleuca. The sequence goes on from OX451392.1 coordinate 12,359,704, forward strand.
CCCAGATATTGGTATTTCTTATTTGGCTAAACATGAAAGCTAATATGCAGTAGTGGCTGGAAGTATGAAACAAGAATAAACATACAGAGTATTTGTCGTTTGCATATTTGTACTAGGTTTTATTAAAAAAACAAAGTCTTTGCAGTGTATGAAATGCATTCTAATACACATATGAGCTTCAGGGTCGCAGTTGAAGATTACTTACATTGCAAGCAATAGAATGCGTTGGAGGAGCAAGTGCTTTCGTGCACACAATACCTGAGCAAGCTTCATTTCATAGCGTAGCTTCATTTTGAGTCAGCTAGCGGCAAAACACCGCAATTCGTCTATATTTATAAGGACGGCAGGTGGATTGCCTTTAGGAGAACCAGTTTTACTATATTTTAGCATGCACATAAATCAACAGCACATTATTACAGACGTAAATTCATCCACTATTTCCTGAAAGTTTTCAATTTGCTAATCTAAATTTTAAATCAGATGAATATTGCGGGGAATAGTTTCGACTTAACCAATGAATTACGAGATCACAGAGATTTTCTGTCAGAGCACTCCGAGAATAGCCGAGACCTAGTTTTGTTTTGCATCGGTGGCACAGGTCACTGCAGCAATGATGTAGCTCGTGACATGTGTGAAGATACCGCAACATAGCGTGCTCGCAGCACGTTGAACAAGGAAAAACAAAACGGGAACGTAAGGAATGAACGGATCGGAAAAACGGACGCGCTGCATGTTCCGTCTAATGAAATTACCTCGGCACGGAACAAGAATTTGTTTAAAAACTAACCGCAGACCATGTGAGTGATTTTAGATGAGTTTTCTTTTAGCTAATGTACTTTTAGTGCCTTTATGGCGAAACTTTATTATTTTCTTCAGAACTTTGCGTTAAAAACGTGTTTCGTCAAACAGTCGAACGTAATCACAGATAATGATCACAGAATCGTTTGTTTTCTGCTATCGTGTTAAGTTCCAAACAATAGAAATAATAACAGACTTTGAACAACAAAACATCATCGTATAGTCAGAAAGTTGGTCAGCGAAAAACTTTCAGACGTTTCAAAGAGTCGAGAAACTAGCGCGTATACGATAACTGTGAAACTAGCAGTTTATAACTCTGTTTGTTACATCTGCGGTCCACAGAAACTCGCGGCTCAAGTGTCTTCATTAGCCCAAATGGTGAAATCTCAGCTGTTGATATACAACTCAAAACAAACTTACCTAATATTATTTACGTAGCTGTAACATCATAAATGTTTATTACGCTCCTTAGTCGTGTTTATGTAAGCATCGTGATTACCGTAACGTACTCCCAGCCCCTGGAAAGTGGGTGGCGAGTACTCGCGAGTCATCATTAAGATATAATCTACTCTGCTCGTGAAAATGCCAAGGTGAAGTGACTTACAAACGGAAGCAGTCCTCGAAGTTCGCTCGGAGGAGGGACGCCCACTGGTGTCCTTCATATGACTCAGTAAGGCGTTGAAGAAGTTGTATAGCTGTAACAAAATTTATCAAGTAAATGCGTTACACCCACACCAGACATATAGCGTTACATGTAATTATTTAATAACATTATAAAGGGGCGACCCGGGAATTATTAACATTGAAATAAAAAATGTTTTAGCACAAATAAATTACATAAATATACGTAACCCTGAAAATACCTTTAGAGGTTAACTTGGACAGCCTACTTAATGAAATATGAATAGAATGCGTAAGTGTACATACGCCGGTGGATATTACATATTAGTGCTCAAACACACGTGGGACACGAATACACGAACAGTATGTTGTTTATGATGGAACGAGCGCGCCCAGAAGATGCCTAAGACACTGGAACTCCCACGCATCGACGAAACACAGCAGGCTGCTTGACGCCGGACTCCGATAGGAGGTCGCAAACCAGGCAGGCGTTAGCCCTACCACCGCTAAGGAAGAATTGGTCAGCCAATGAAGGTGTTGGGTATGACTGTCCAGGATGCGCCAAGCGCTCGGTTCAGTTGAGTAGGTAACTGGCGGAACCAACTGAGCTACACGAGGAGCGAGGAGGCTTCTTCATGCATCCCAAAAAACATAGCTTTCATAATTGTATGCTTGTTGTATCAATGTGTAGGTAATATGTATTATTAAAGTTGGCCTTTTCAACAATAGTCGTCAAACAAAATTACGAGCTTATATATTTCGGAGAACACTGTAATTTACAGCATTAATTAGATTCAATACAATGTGGGTTGGCATTACCCACCCACATATTTGGAATTATAATGGCTCGCATTTGGGTTTTGTCCACGAACCACCCTACACCGCAAGGATTTTCCTTTCGTACTTGAAATTGCAGCCACATCCCAATTTAATTAAATAAATTCGAAAGCTTACTTACGATGTAAACATAGGTACACTTACTTCTAAAGCAAACAAAGTTAAACTATTTCCACAAGAAGCCCGGAAAATAGTCGCTCTGCAGACAGACAAACAAAGTCGACGAGACGTGCAAAGTAAATTAAGCTCTTTTAAGCGTAATTTAATGGCTAAATATAGGTCCAATTACTTACGTAAGACCGCAAGCGAGCTGTGACATGACCTACAAGGTGCTGTGTCATTTACATTAATGCCTAGCTTCACCCATAGACATGAAGTCACGAGTTAGTGCAGTCATTAAAACACGCCATCGTTAATCACATCGGTAATGAATTGCAGGCAGAACGTCATTAAACTGAGCTTTAGTATAGCCAGAACAAAATACTGAAAAGTGAAAACCGGATGAGAATATAGACATTATAGTACAGTCGTTTGGTGCTCAAAAAGGGGGTATTTTGCGGTATCCCCAGTAGGCCTAATCCACCTGTAATGCACTATTGCAAAAATAAGCGCATTCTCCTTCGCTTCACTAACCCTGATAAGATAAGATATGATAAGATAATATCATAGATTTTTTTTTTTTTTTCAAAAAAATCACCAATTTTCAAAGTTCCCGGAAAACTTTCTAGGTAAAACTACCAAATGACTTGACTATTATTACTTTCTCGTTTATGATAAACCTAATTTTATTGCAAACTACAAAAAAATGTGTTTTATTCTACCTTTTTGCTTTTTGGTGAATGTGAAAAGGAGAGAACTGTTTTCATTGCAATATATTAAACTATTTACGTGAATTGGATTAAATATTTTGAAAACCCAAAAGAAAAATGTTAGGTCTTTTAAAAACGTTACCCTATTTGAACGGCGAACCAGTTTATTCAATGGCCATGCGTGCATGCGTATGTTATTGTGCATTCGCGTGAATACTTCATAATCATGTGGGTGCCGCCGCTGCACCGGCTGCGCACTCAACCGTGACACTGTATAGTCATATACACAACCTTCACTTATTAGACTATTAACCCCAATGGGATAATTCTCTCGTTACCTAGAGCGCCCATAAAATTTAAATAATTACATCATATATATTGAAAATTGAGGTTATGAAACGACGTCAGGCTTAAGCACGTTAAGCCTTTAACCCGTCCTTTAACCGATTACATCCCCGCTCCCGCCGGTACTTTGTTCAATTCTCAAATGCAGCTTAAAATTATTGTTCTCAACATAATAAGGGTTCCGCATTTTGCCGCATACACTATGCAGCTCATAAAGGCGCCAAAATTTTCTGTGGAATTGCTCACACTCCTTTAATAGTGAAGAAAAGAACAATACAAAGGAAACCAACAAAATATAATAATAATATGGTAATGTGGTTTGTCTGTGCGTGGCTTTGTTCACTGAAACCGAATGATCGCACTGAAATGTTCAGTGAGCACATTGAGTCAATGGATCCGACGCCTCTTTGCCTCGGGCTAGATTGCTTCGTTCGTCTCAGACTTAATTTAATATGACATCGACGATAAATTTATGTGAAGCGAATATAATCGAGTGTCGCGCATTTTAATAATTATAAACTGAAAATAATCCAAATAAAGTTAAAAGCAAAATATAGGAATTAAAAAGCAACATTTTCACAATTAACATTTTGGAAAGTTGGACAACCCCCAACGATAAATTTAAATTAAACGGCAACGTTAATCGCCTCAAAGTGTAATTTATTCCTTTATCCATTTAATTATAAATCATGGATAACGAACGCCTCTAAGCGGAGCTTTCCGATATTGTTTGTAATTTTATTACTTTTGACATTTATAACAGTCTGCAGTGAGAGCAATTTGAGACAAGCTGTAATTCAGTTGTTCAAAATGGTTCTACTTTTCCAACAAAATGAAGTAGTCGGGTGTCTCCTTCTGAAATACTGGTGCTACCTAGATTAGTAATTATGTTGTACCCGCTACGGCTGTTGCGAACAGCAGGAGCGTTTCGTACACAATCACGTTCAGTCACGTTTCATCTTGTTGTAGGGAGGTAATTTATTTAATTAAAAAACTTTGTCAGATTACGGTGCAAGCAACCCCGGACCTGGGGGGGGGGGGGCTAGCCAGGGCCAGTGCCCCGGGCACCAACTTCAGGGGACGGCAAATTCAAGCGTGGCAGAAAAGTGCTCCACCCAGCTCACCGCAACTTGGCAATAAATGAGATGCGTACTTATCATCTTTCTCTGCGGGTGGAGCACTAAGTAATTCATGACTAGCGTAGGCACAGGTCGTCAAACGGTGTGAGCACTCGCTTCGGGGGGTGCAGCTGAATTCTGCCAGGAACACTCTGTTTATAAAGCACATGCTCCACTTTTATTTGGCGATATAACAAACGGCTAGCTTTCTATTTCTTGCAACAGTTCTATGCCACGGCGAACCAGAGGCAAATGAGCGCCTAAAAAAATGTAATTGAAGTAAAATTAATTTATTTTAGAAATATTACTTCTTGAAGCGCGGGGTTCTCGGGCGTCCCACCCTTTCCGACGCTTGTAAGTGCAAAGTTGACACGATTTCCATATTTTTTTTACCACAGCGCTGGCGCCCCCGTTGGTTTGCAGCATTATCGGTCGATAAAATTTGACTAATATGATAATATCTTAAAACTTTTCTGTATAAGTCGACTACTTATAAAATCTAACTTATCTGAGGCAGGGTGCTAAAATTTTTGAGCTCGCTTCGCTCGGTCGTGCATTGTAGAATTTCTTAATTTAGTGAAAAAAATTTCTGCATAAGTCGAGTCCGGTGATGCTAGCAATCCAAAATCATAACAAGACGATAAGATTAATGATAAAGCCATCGATTTTTATGCAGAACAAAAGGCTCGTAGAGTAAAATTGTCATTCTATTCTTCAATTATAAAACTGAATTGTTTGTTAGTTTTTTGAACGCGCTAATCTTTGGAACAAGCATTCTGATATGAAAAATTCGTTTCTACGTTTGATAGCCCAACTCTTGAGGAAGGTAAAAGCTTAAGTAAGCTTATTTAGCATCACGCTAGGACCCTTAGAACACGAGCAAAAAGAAAAGGTCAGAATGAACGCTATGTATCTATGTATATAATATTATTATTTTGCACCAATGACAAGCCCATTTATATGTCCACGCAATCATTATCCATTCCAAGATAGCCTGGAAGAAATCGCAGAAAGCGATAAGGCGGCTCATTGTATGTTTGAAACTACAAAAAAAATATAATGTATTTTTAGTAACGTATTTTCTGGTGTACAATAAAGTATATATACCTACCTAATCGGTTGTGCAAAGCAAAGTGAGACTGTTTTTACACTGCACTTCTTTTTCCTGGGAGTAGCAAAAAAAGATATTTCTGCGCCTTTTTTGGGAGTGGTTTCTTGAGATTCTTCTGTGATAGTTTCATGAATTCTAGTGCAATGGATTTCAAGCAAAAAAATTCTTGATAATTTTACTGTTGAAAAACAACAAAACTATGTGGAAATCTTCGTGTTGCAAGATTACTCAGCAAATTTGATCCATCAGAACCTGTCGAAGTTGATTGGCAAGAAGGCTGTTTCCAAAGCAACAGTGCATCGTTGGGTGAAACTGCTCAAGGAAGGGGGAAGATTTGGCGAAACCGGCCATGGAGGTGATCGAAGCGATCAAGCTTTGCGAGCTGAAAGAATTGTCAGAATCCAAGAATGTTTCGAGGAATCGAGACATTGATCTCTCCGCTCTTTAGCTGCACGAACAGAAATTCCCTGGTCAACAGTGAGAAATATTGTGAAGGACCAATTGAAAATGTCTAAGGTTCTCGGAAAGTGGGTGCCTCACATTCTGACTGAAGACCAGAAGAACCATCGAATTCTTGCATGTGAGAAGAATTTAGAGATCTACCGAAAGGACAAGACAACCCTCAGAAGGACTATCTCGATAGATGAAAGTTGGGTGGCACTTTATATGGAGCCGGACCGCAGCCAGGCTAGGCAGTACCTGTATCCAGGGGAAGATCCTGAAGAAGTCCCACGTCAGAACATTCACGGGCATAAGAGAATGCTCATCATGGCGCTCGACTTCAACGGTATCGCCTCCTGGAAGCTGTGCCCTGAAAAAACTGTTGTCAATGGCGACCTCTATAAAAACTTTTTGAATGAACAGCTACCGAAATGGCTCAAAGGAAGAGATCCGAAGCACCTTCGCCTCCACCATGATAATGCCAGAGTTCATACTGCGGCCGTGGTTAAGGACTTTCTTGCCGAAAAGAAAATCAAGCTCTGGAATCAGCCTCCATATTCACCAGATCTCAGCCCACTAGACTATGAATGTTTTGCCATTTTGAAGCGTGAATTGAGAGGTATTCAACACAGCAATTGGGCTGAATTCGAGACTCGTCTTGAAGGTGTTGTTGACAAGCTCAATGGTGAAGGCTCTATCACTGCTATACAGCGTTGGCCGGAGCGGTGGGAGAGAGTAATCGAACTTGAAGGTTCATACATTTGAATAACTGAAAACCACGCCACAGAGTTCTCTCTCTTATTAATAAATTAAATTTCAAATAGTCTCAACTTGCTTTGCACACCCTAATATATAAAGAACGCTAAGCGAAAACGAAGTAAGAGCGAATTCGTCCGCGTGACGAAATTTCACGCGGACGAAGTCGTGGGCAAATGCTAGTATGCTATAATCTCATGATTTATTTTAAACTCTATCCTGTCCTATCCTAATTAAAATAAATTTTCGACATGTCTATAGATATTTACATAAAAATAAGGCTTCATGAAAAAGGACGTGGGGTGGCAGACAGCAGTTTTTGCCCCGCCTCGAAAAAAATCTAGATCCGGGGTTGGGTGCATCATCTGCCTAGACTTTTCCCAACTATGTTGGGGTCGACTTCCAGTCTAACCGGATGCAGCTGAATATCAGTATTTTAAATGGAGCGACTACCTATCTGACCTCCACAACCCAGTTACTGGGTAATACGATACCCCTATAGGTAAGACTGGTTGTCAGACTTTTGGGTTTCTGACAGCCCGTAACGACTGTCAAAGATCTACGAATGACAGCTGGGACCAACGGCTTAACGTGCTTTCCGAGGCACGGAGGGGTCTCGGTGTGTAAAGATGGTCACCCATCCACAGACCAACCGCGGCAAGCGTAGATTAACCTGATTGATCGACCTGTGCGGCTGTTATTATTTAGCCACGGGCCACTCAGATCCAGGGCTGGGTGCAAGAGATATATATTCTCAAATGGAGTAAAAGGTAGAGCAACACTTTAATACGAGTACTTTTAACTATTCACACAAGGTTGTGATAGGATCAGCGGTGTAATTGCGTAACACACAAACAGTAGCAATGGTTTTCATTTTGACAGTCAGCATTGCGTAATCCCGTTGTTGAGCCAACAAATTTTTCGAACATATACCAGCAATAGATTAGCAATAATTATCCTTTATAATGATTCAGATTGTAAAAGAAAGTGTGTTACACAAATAAGGCGCAATTTTGGAATTTACCTGGAATTATTACGATATTTTTTTTTTAATATGATTGACAAAGAGATACAAAAATGCCTGATTAAGAACTAGAGCTTTAAGGTTAATGTTTCAAACTATAATAAATTAATGTTTTTTGCAACATATGCAACAGTAAGCTACTATACTCTCGGGAATCGCTCAAAAGTAATAAATTTAAAGCTCCCATTATAAATTCTTGCATGCCAAGTACTGTTGAATAAACTTGTCCAAGTATTATTTAAAGTTTCCTTTGACATAACAATACTTTGAAATAATCCTACTTATAGTTTCGTGCCCCGTAGGACACACTGGTAAAGTTTTCAGTTCTATTCGATGCTGTACTGCTGCCGATCGAAATTGTGTTCAACCTCAGGAGGGTCTAAAGTTCTGAAGTTATTCTGAAAGTATTTTCTGTTGCATTAAAGATTGCACCACGGCGATCACTTCTACCGAATTAAGTACACTAAGGGCTGATTTCTCAATAGTCAGATAACTTATAACTGAACTATATTTGCTGTTATTTTTTTTTTAATATCTCCTATCTTACACACGGTGTCTACATCTTTTTATCTATACTTTCCTGTCGCAGGTATGCTGGAACAAATTTCTTTAGAAATAAGCATCACCTTTGTTCCTCTTTTTCCGTTCTTTTTTCTTGTCTGTTTATATATGTGTATATACATATTAAATAAATAAATAAACAAAAGCTGTCAAACCGCAACATTTATTCCTCGAATAAAAAAATATGTGACAAATCAGGCCTAAGGGTTATACTTACTATTTAATTATATGTAAATGTCTAGAGTTCAAAAAATCTTCGACAAAACCCCAGGATTATAAACCACTTCCTGGGAGGAAGAATGTATGAGTAATTCCAAAATATTTTATTCATAGAGATATAACATTATGTAGAAACAAAGAATCATGACAGTGAGAACCCTCTCAGGAAGGGATAAGTAATATATTTGTATCTCAGAAGGGATTTCATATCACACTGAATACCAAATTAAATTCATAAGTTGCTTACCTTTACTTGGTCCTGCTCTCCAGCGTATTCGATGTTCTGGAATATCGTCCAGGTGTAGCGCCGTCTCACCTCCATACGAGCCAAGTAGCGCCGGTACCACTGTTGGATCAAGATAGCAGCCTTCATTGCTGAAACAATATCTTATGGTCAGTATTTCACACAGTGAAGGAAGCAGCCCCTACTTTCCTATCTTTCCTTCGCCTTTAAAATAAGCTTCGCGCTTTATCGCGGCGAGATAAGCCCGATTCCAGAACCAGAATGTAATTTAACTGAGCGTCGAAGAATCGCTTTTTATATTGCCACTAAAATACTTAGAAGACGTGTGAAGACAGTGAAATCGTGATTGTGATTGGAAAAACTGTTTCAGTTTTTTTGCAGCTTTTTCTTGATTGTCAGATAAAATAACGTTTTTATGATACCACAGAAAATGTTCCAATTTGCCATAGTATGATTTTTAAAAAAAAATAAGTATCCGATAGTAAGAAATTGCTCGAATAAGCACAGACATGATTGAATGGTAAATAAATAAGGAAAACTATTTATTACAAGACAAAAAACATATAAATGTAACGAGACTTGTTGACATTATACAAGTTTTACATACAAAAGAAATATATTAATTCTTGACAAACATTAGTATGGATTTTTCGGAGTAATAATCGGCACAACACGGTGGCACAGAACTCTGCAATACGAACAAAACATTAGTTGTTGGGAAAACTTTCGCAAATTTTCGATTGCTGCGACATGCGTGGGAGTGGTAGCAGCCGATAATGCGGTGTATATTTTTTTTAACAACATCGTGCTTGCAATTAACAAGACTGTTATATTTGTACAGAAATAAAAACGTGATCGTAATGACACCTTACATACCCCAATATTTGGCATAATCTAGAAACAGCCCACAATGAAGCTAAATTAATGTGGTATTTGGTAAAAAAAAATAACACTGAAAGTCTGAGAACAAAAAGTGGTAGGTTCGTCTTCTTAACTACATGGTCAAAACCCTTTTGTGTTTTGTTTGACATGTTTACAGTTTATTTTACTCTAAAAAATTAAAAAACTAGCGTATAAATCCTAATGGGGTTTGTTTTTCATATAATTAGCAATAATAAAACACAACTATTTTGTCTATCACATACCACTTGAAAAAAAAAAAAAAAACCACTAAAATTAATTCTGAAGCTTTAATAAAGACATTAACATAAAAAAAAAAATTGTCACTTATTTAATATATCATGCAGTAAAGGGTTAAATCAGCTAGCGAAACTCTGCAGACGTCATTTGTAGACACACACGACCAAACGAACAAAAGAAAACTGATTTTCTCAACTCATTCTTGAAGTAACAACAATGCTATCAGTCGTAGTCCCCAAAAGAAAAACATCATTTTTTTTTATTTTATCGTGTTTAATTATCGTTTCCCCATCACCGGAGTTTCGGTAGCTAAACTAATTTGAACCTGTATATTAAATAGGGGGAAGTCCCCTAGTGACGGACACCTAAGGTTTTCAGGAAATAAAATAAAAACTGTTTCGAAAAATGTAATTTTATTTATTAATTAGTTAAGTTGACTAACTGTAGAATGAACACAAATTAACAAAAATGCAACTTCTGCATAATCTTATTCAAAAACAAAAATGAAACATTGGTGTAAAAAAATGCAATTGCTTGAAGTGGCACCTAGTACCGGACGGACTTCAGTTCGAACTCCTAGCACCGGACGTTTTTAAAATATCTGGCATCGATCACATATGTAGTCGTCTGAAGACTCAGGAATGGCTGCACATTCTTCATGAGCCCACCCATGGCAGCTGGAGCACTGTGTCCAGTAATTTACGTGATTCACTAAAACTTGTTCGTACTCGGGTGAGAAGGTGTTAGTGAATCTACCGATCTTTGGTTGCAACGTCACTTCTTCTCCACGTTTCAATGCCGATACCTTATCATGTAGAGTACTTTTTGGGATGTTGTAACGCAATGAAGCTACTCCCAAACTCAGTTCTTTGGACAAAATTTTATCTATCGCAGTTTGTAAACTTTTTTGGTCTCATTTTCCTTTCTTTTTCTTCTCCTCCATTGCAACGTTTCTCATATCTGTTCTTTTATCCTCTGAAATAACGTACAAAAATTACTACTTACAATAAATCCAATTATTTACGAGAAAAATAATTTTTTTCATTGTCCGACGTTAAGGGACAACTTTTTGTCCGGTACTAGGGGACAGGATAGTACCACAATTACGTAATCTATACGTAATCCGTTTTGAAAATCAACAAATAAAAATATAGATTACTAATAATAATGGAACCGTATCTTAATTAACAAATACCATAAAGACTTAAAACACCAAAATGTAGCTATAACACTCACCTTGATCTTATATGACGCAATATTTTTCCGCCAAAAGAAAAACCGACCGCTCCCGATGTTGCCTACAGCGTCACTAACAAACTGCGTCATGTGACTCTGTACCGCTATGCCCCCCCGCGCCACTTTCACACGTGTTTGAATCGTTCACATTCTAACTTGTCGAGATATTATGAGTGTCCGGCGTTAGGTGCCGTCCGGCGTTACGGGACTTCCCCCTACATAGTTTAGGCTTCAATCCATCAAACATATCAGGTTAAGGTTATTCCTATATTATATAATATGTCTCAATTACCCTAACTGTGCTTCACTTACGAATCTTGTACATAACAAATTGATTAATTAATTAATTATGCTTGATTTCTTGTTCCCCTTTGACCTTTATTTATATATACATATATGTATTTAGAATAGAATAGAATACTCCACCATAGAATAGAATACCACATATTATAAATTACAGACATACTCGTACATATACAAAATTCACAAAGGGTGCTCCTAACGTTAAGATCGACCTTTTAAAGACAACCTTTGGATGGATGAAAAAGGCGAAGGAGAGGTATTTACACTATTAAAATTAATAATAATAATCATCATTTATTTCAGGAAGTTATTCCCATATCAAGCACTACACTTACATAGAAATATACATAAAAAAATTACACATTAAAACCATTATTAATACCCACCCGATAATTGAATTACAGCCAACAAATTCTAATATAAGTTAGACGTGCAAGTTCAACTTGTTCCAAATAAGTTATTAGTAGGTACCTACGCGGCTGTAAACAAAACACAGTTAACTATATCAACAGTTAGTGAAACTAAGTACGTTAACTAGCCCTCTAAGGTACGAACATCTAACTATGAATGCTATTTAGTTATCTACACTTTTATACTGGGATCGCATATCCTTTTCATAACCACTGTGCAATTTTATAATTTCTAACGTCACGATATTATCGTAAACGTGCATTTCCATAAAACACAGATCCAATCAATCAATTAATCTGCCTAGCATTTTTCCGACTGTGTTAGCGTTGGCTTCCAGTCTCACCGGATGCAGCTGAATACCAGTATTTTAAATGGAGCGACTGCCTATCTGACGTCCACAATCTAGTGGGTAATACTAATAATTTATCGCTAAAGTATAAGGTTCAAAGGCAAAAGCTCAGTTTCCAAAATCATTTTCATGTAATGTAACGTTTGTGCAAATGCTCGACGGTGCATTCGACGCAATGCTCACGCGAGTGAGCATTCACCTGTAACATTTGTTTCTACCTTGCGTCCATTGTTGTAATGTCGGACCTACAGGTAGGTACCGCTCGTGCCTTTTCTCGATAAAATGTTACACCAATATGCACGTGTAACAAACAAAACATCAATCGTCGTGTTCGAAGTGCGGTTCGATAAAATTTAAAAACGGCGAACGTTCGATGTTCTGTTACAAATAAATTCTGTAGTCTATACTCACCTTTAGAAACTATAAAAGCGCACAATCTCAGTTTACTGCTGACAGTGTATATTGATTAGCTAATCGCTAATCGATTTGAATAGGCACGATGTTCGTGTAGTCATTTTTTGTAGTCAGGCCATTAGTTTTATCTGATGGTAGATTCTACAATACCATAGTTTTATGAAAACTAGCATGAACTTGCTACAAATGTTCGTAGTTTACGTATACAAGTGCTTCAAAGTACATGTGATGTTTTGCATAAAGTAAATAAAAGCGTACCGCGAGCGCTGGTTCGAGGTGTGACAATATAGGCTAAAAAAAAACCGGTCAACCGCGCATGAAGCGGCCCGTACCATTATCTATCAAAAAAATCGTGTCTCTTGTATCGGGGCCCCCTTAAATATTTATTTTATTCTGTTTTTTAGTATTTGTTGTTATAGCGGCAACAGAAATACGTCATCTGTGAAAATTTCAACTGTCTAACTATCACGGTTCATGAGAGACAGCCTGGTAACAGACGGACGTACGGACTGACGGACAGCGGAGCGGGAGTAATAGGGTTCCTTTTTACCCTTTGGGTACGGAACCCTAAAAATGATGAGTGTAGATTAATATGTCGAGATGTAGAAGTCATTTTTTATTATTTTCTCTCTCAGAGTAAGCTACTTACTTATACATAATCAGCATATAATGTCCCCACTGCTGGGGCACAGGCCTCCTCTCTGTGAGAGGGAGTGTGCCATAATCCACCACGCGGGCCCAGTGCGGGTTGGTAGATGTCACAAGTCTTCGAAGTTTTGGTTCTAGGACATGCCGGTTTCCTCACGATGTTTTCCTTCACCGTTTTGAGAGCAGTGATGATGAAATGATTTACACAAAGTTAAGCGCCTGTCTGGGTTCGACCTATTCGTAAGTCGTGGACTTCACCACTGGGCCACCACTACTCAATTATAATAATATTTAAATGAAACCCTCATCACAAATCCAATTCGTATTACGACGGCTTATAATCAGTTTACAACAACATCTCGTGTGTTCCACATATTGCTTCCACTGACTACACCCGCCTGTAACGGTGTCAACCGTCATCCTGGCGAACATAGCCGCACATATACGATATTCTGAATTGCAAATTTACAAACCCAATTTCCATCGCATTTTTATCGTCGACGCTCGTATCGTATCGTATTGTTAAGCTTATTACATCCTAAACGTACAGACGCCAGCACATCAAGCTACCCGAAACTGTCAAATTTTCCCAATCAACTTTGAACCTAATGCTTTAGCGATAAAGTTCCAAATCTATTAAAGAAATTTGACAGATTGTAGTAGCTTGATGTGCTGGCGTCTGTACATATTGCAGCATTAGTAAATACTGTATTAACATTTTTTTGAGTCTTTTCATTTTTTTTTCTTTTGGTACTTTGTTTGACCAGAAATTTTATGTTCGATTTTTTTTTTTAATCTGGAATTTTCTTTTGTCATGGAAGATTATTCTATTAAGCTTCGGCACTTTACCCTATATTATACGTATTGTAGTCTGTGCACTTGAAGAAAGGTTATGACACACGACGGGTCACATAATTTTTTAGGACCTACACAACTAAGTTGAATAGTACCAATTCCATAATTAAACTGTAAAATATCCATTGTGTATGTGAATGTATTGTGAATCCCAGAACCAGGGTATATTGTTTCATCTATTGATTATTCGAATTTCTTTTCGCTTTCAATGTGTTATCCTATTTTTATTTGCCATAGGCAGCGTTCTACAAAATGAGCGACTTAGTGACTACTCGTGATTCAAAATCCAAACTAAACTGGTATGTACTCTACACCTTCTTTGTTATAAAAGATTCTGCTTGCATTTCGGGTCATCATTTTACATTATTTGCTTTAGGTTTCGTCCGAGAATTTCAAGCCGAATTTCGGTAACTAGCTTCAGGCTAGGCTGCCGTAGTCAGCGTGCCGGTTTGGAAGATCCTGACTACTGGTAGCGGGACGTCTTACAGAGTTTCATCGCCACTGCAGCACTGAAGACCTTAGACTGTATTTTGCAAATATTTCGTAGTGTTTTTCTTTAGTAGTCATAGTAACAACTTTTTAAAAAAATATTCCTATAGTTCAGAATGATGTCTCAAAATCTGTTGATCTTTTAAATAGCGACGCTTAAAACTATGAATTCGCTTAGAGCTGTTATCTACTAGACATGGCCGTATTTAAGTAACGCGTTCGTCAAGGTTCCAATTGTAACGTATTTCGACGCGTAACAAAATCACGCTTAAAAAAATTAAAATGTAAGGTTCATACGCTTAAGTAAGTTATTTGTGTTTTTCTAATTTAAAGAGCCCGTACTTTTTTATCAAGTTTTTTTTTTGAGAGTATTTTCTATTTTTTTTTTTTTTTGTATATTTTTATGTTATCAAAATTATACGTGTTTCTGTGGCGAAGAAGTGTTTCCTTTCTTTTTTATTCGCTACAATATGTAAGACATCGTTGTAAATAAGTTACATTGAAGTTCAAGCTTTGTGGAAAACACAGATCTCGGCAAGAGTTTGATCTTTGAAAGAATCCTTTTAAAGGGTACAGTCGCAGCCAATATATGTTCTTCACCTTAAAGGCACCTCACACTGTCTATTAAGAAATCTTAAATACAATGTACCATCTAACACTAAAATATACATATTATGTAAAAGTATAAAAGGAAAAAAAATGAAAGAGCTGATTGGACACCAAAAAATTCGTACGCATCGCTATTAGTAACTAAAGTGCCCAGACTGAATATATGTGACACTGACAGACTCCAACCATAAAAAAAACATAAAATGGCGAGGCATTAAAAAGGTTTTAGGTTGATGTCAACTCAATATTAGTCAAAGATGTTTGCTGTATTGGTATTTGTTATCAAGTAATTAAATATAGTTTTCTACGCAATAGTCTGCTCAGGTACAAAAGGTATTCTGTGGCCTGATAAAGCAACCTGATAAACAAAAGAATTTTAAAACTGACAAAGATAGAAACTACTGGACTGTACTGTACATGAAAAACGCTTACATTCGTACATAGTAAGATATTAGGAGCCCGCATGAAGTTATGTTATCGTGATGTAAGTGCTCGTTCTACCAAAGTGCTACATTATGCCATACGATACTAATGTTCGCTTAGAGATGGGGGGGGGGTCTGCGAACCGCTTTTTATCTACCTACCCTACACTAGGCACTAAGGAAAGGAAGAATTGATAACAGTTAAACTGCTGGAACAAACTCACTAGGACAAGTTTAGTGGTCAAATAAAATATAGATAGCTATGCTCGGATTCGTCTTGTGGCTAAGTAACAACAGCCGCACGGGTCAATCGATTAGGTTAAGATACGCTTGCCGCCGCTGATCCGTGAATGGGTGACCATCTTCACATACCAAGACCCCTTCGAGCCTCGGAAAGCTCATTAAACCGTTGGTACAACCAGTCTTACCAAGGGGTTATCGTATTACCTAGTACATAACTGGGTTGTGGATGTCTTATAGGTATTCGCTCCATGTGAAATACTGGTATTCAGCTGCATCCGATTATGCTGGAAGCCGACGCCAACGTAGTTGGGAAAAGGCTTGCCACTTTTTATTCAGAACTATAACTTTGCTTGACATTCATATTTTGCCAGATTGTTCAATTGAATTACTCAGTAAATAACATGTTTAAATATTTAACAACAATTAGTTTCGAATAATTAGAACCATAATACTCACTAAATTCTGTTCCAAAAGTATATATACAACGTGTAACGTTAAATGCGCAAAACCTGAAAATAGTTTGATCAGAATAACGAGCAGAATTAATTGAACCACTTTTTAATATAGGTCACATTTCTCAAAAAATCTTCATTAAAAACGTTGCCGTGTTAGGTCAAGCAAGCCAATGTCAGCGCGGCGCAGCGGCCCGGTGACGACTCCTCCCTCGGTAAAGCGTCGTCGCAGACGCAAGAAAAGATTAGAATGGCCAGTAAAACTAAAAGAGCACATAAAATCTTTACAATTTGTTTAATGACTTATTTTCTCTCTGAAATAGGTCAATTGAATTAAAAATCACTTGGGGTGTCTGAGGTTTTGCGCATTTAACCTTACACGTTGTATTATGTTGAAAGTGTAAACACCCCTGCGCCCTGAATCATTTTGAATGATATTGCTCATCCATTGTTTCATATGTTGAAAAATGTGTCTCTCATGCTCAACAACGAAAAAAAGAATGTTGTTGAACCGGCAAAATGAAACCCATTGTTCAGATTAAATTGTTACGTAAACATTTATCATGGGGAATCAGAAACTCGTTATTTTATTTAATTTTTTATTTAAATAATATTATTAATTTTTTATAGAGTAATCATTGACGAAAATGAAAGTTATAAATTAAACTCAATTGCCAAAAGGAAAAGAATTCTTTGACGCGATTTAAAATTAGAATTCCTGGTTTAAGTACACAAATAATCAAATCAAAGCAATTTATTTGTAAATGGCACCTACAGATTGGCATTTTGCATGTACGTTTTCTGGTTTATTTGCTTACATTTTTATGAGATACTTTTGATACAGACCCTACATTTACGAATAATTTATTATGCAGGTCAAAATGCACGGTCGTCCCAAGCTTTAATAGGTCAGACCGACTATTGATTTACAGAAAAATAAGATTCGAGTGGTGAATGCCGTCAAATTTCAGGCCGGACATCGACGCGCACCCTGTTATCATGGATTCAGTACATTGTTCTGAATCCACATACCTACGTTAAAATTGTGCGTCGGTTATTAAATAGTAGGTATTGCACTTTTCTATAAAGCAGCTGTTATTTTTTTGATAACCGACGAAACATTTCTACGTTAGAGTGTAGAATCCTGTGATGAATTTATATTGGGTGTACCGGAAAGTTCTGTCGGTTTTTGTAAATAAAACTCGTGGTTAGTTCTTAAAGCTATTATTTATATTTTAATCAATTACATATTGTCCCTGATTTTCTACTACACGTTCAGATACACACTCGAGTCCAAAAACACTACACAAATTTCTACAGACTGTAGCAGCGTTATTTCCCTTCTGGAACTCATAAAGTATACAGTGCCTCAAATGAACTTTATCGTTGGCACTCATTTTGACACTGCGGCTATCAGAAGTGAATGAAAAATTATTATTGCGCAATATGTGTATTTATAGTCCGTAACCTAGAAATTATGGCGCAATATTATTCAATACTTTTAACGTATTGGTATAGAGAAAAATTCGAAAAATATCTATGTACTACCAAAACCGACAGAACTTTCCGGTACACCCAATAGTTTCAGTTTGCGCGTCAATATCCCTCCACCATGTATTTTCATAGGCATACCTACACTTTTCCCGCCCAGCGTGAGGAAGTTAATTTAGCACATGGGTAGACCATGAGCTGGGTTAGGACATAGATTACTTTTTCTTCCCGGTAGTCCGTCCCCGTCGAATTAAATTCTACCCCCACGCGGACGAAGCTGCGAACAAAATTCAGTTTTTATAACAAGTTTTAGTTCATTAACATGTTCTATACGACAGAGTAGATACATGTATACAAACTTATTGGGGATTATTTAGAAATGCAATCCCTGAACAGCATACAAAGTTGTGTTGAATCTTTATGAATTTATTTGTTGTAAGTCACTCTCTTTTCGGTGGCATGTCGTCATACAGATAATGTGCAATGATGTGTATCTCACGGAACAGCAAGGTAAATGCATAACACACTATCAGTAGCAATGGGTTCCATTTTGACAGTTCAACAACATTCATTGCGTTATTTACGTTGTTGAGCAGACACATCTTTCTAATATATGGAGCAATGGATTAGCAGTAAGCTTCAAAATTATTCAAATTGAGAGTAATAGTGTGTTAAGCAATTAGGGTGCTGGTAGCAAAGTATTATTATGGCCTTTTTTCAGACACAGGACAAAAAAAAACTAATTTTCCATTCTCGTTATTGTGGGCACACTCACAAACGGGAATTTACTTTAATGAGTCATTATTATAGCCTTAATTAGCATTTCTAAGTTCGTAGTTAATAAATTCTTCTTATTTTTATGAACTTAGACTAATGAGAAATGGCAAAGTTTTTACGTTAGTAAATTGATGTAATTAAGTTAAGACTGTCTTTGGCTTATTAGTCGATTTGCACGAATTTACTCGCCCGAAACGGGCGAATCGTCACTTTTGAATAATATTATATTTTCTGGAAAAAAGACACTAGTGCACAGAAGTGACAAGAGTTAACTATTATAAAACGTGTACTTTTCTCTATACTTTACTGCATAAAATTCAAAATGTGCCAATTACCCAATACACATTTCTGGAGTTTTCGACTCGCCCACAAACAAATTAACGTCGAGCGAGTCGCCTATAGAAAAAATAGAATTATTTAAAAGTGACGATTTGCCCGTTTCGGGCGAGTAAATTCGTGTGAATCGACTAATATATGCCCACTATATAAATATAAATCTCATATCCACATAGACAAAATATGATAGTAATAAGCTATAACACGATAAACAAGGTCAGCGAATATCACGATTTCAAAGTAATTTATACAACTGCCAATTTTAATGACAGTTATATAAAAATACAACACAAAAGATTTGAAGCGTCTGAGCCAAAACAATTTTGTAATGAAACGGTAGTTCGTAATCGTCTAGAGTTTACTAATAAAATACACCGGCTGAGATTGAATTTATTGGCAATCTTTCAGAAGGCAGAACTACGAATATTAATTAATACAAAAATCTTTGACTGTGGAACCAACATAGGTATAAAAAAGAAGGGAACCAATATTTGGAAATATCGAAAAAATAATCTACGGTTTCCTACAGAACTGCGACACTTACCCAAGACAGTGCATGAAGCAGATGCTTTTTAGTATTCGGTACCCATAGGGTGCCACCGCAACCCTATTACTAAGCCTCCGCTGTTCCTCCGTCCGTCCGTCTGACTGTCAGCGGGATATCTCATGAACCGTAATAGGTAGACAGTTGAAACGTTCACAGAGTATGTATTTCTGTTACCGCTATAACAAAAAATAATGAAAATAAAATAAAGTTAATAAAATTAAAGGGGTACAAGAAATGGGTTTTTGGGTGTTTTTTGTCTTGTGGTACGGAACCCTTCGTGTTTAAGTCCGACTCGCACTTGACCGGTTTTTTTCATTATTTGCACCCTCAAAACATAAAATCCGTCATTAAAAGATATAGACAGTAACAAATGAGGAGCGTCGGAACGAAAACCGATATATCGAATTTACCATATTTTTCACAAATTAAAAAAAAAGCTTGTAAGTTTTTTAATGTTACAAAAGTGGAAAATTATAGCATGTCAATTTGCAGTTAAAGTGACATCGATTGATGTGTGAAACTTGACGGAGGGTAGATACTTAATTTAGGGAGATACTTGGCGAGCAAGTATGGATATATCGGTTTTTGACGCGATCATTTGGATATATCGGTTTTTGACGAAACCAAAATGGATATGTCGGTATTGAACTGAATTGAATTTGAACCGACCATTGTTGAATTGTGTAAAACTTAATAAGAATTATCGGTTTTTAATCCAACAACAAGAACATCTTGATTTTAAAAATTTATTTGCCGGTTTTGATTTGACCACAGTATTTTGATATTTTTTTTAAGATGGATGTAACTGTTTTTTAATTGATTTCTTTCCTGAAGGGTGTATAATTAAACATTTTGTAACAGAAAAAAATAATAATAATAATGTCTTAATTAAGACATCGGTTTTTGTTCCGACGCTCCTCAAATAATATTCATAAGTATTTTTAACCCCTGAAAAGTTGTCAATGAATTCAAAGTCAGCCTGTATACACTGAAAAAGTA
Source organism: Eremobia ochroleuca (assembly GCA_949629135.1). Taxonomy (NCBI): domain Eukaryota; kingdom Metazoa; phylum Arthropoda; class Insecta; order Lepidoptera; family Noctuidae; genus Eremobia; species Eremobia ochroleuca. The sequence goes on from OX451392.1 coordinate 12,380,309, forward strand.
GTCTAAACACTAATAAAAATACAATTTTGAGCTTACATAGTTAAGATCAAAGAAAAAGGAGTGTTTTTCATCTTTTTGGTCTTATGATTTACGAGCATTTCGTAGAAGTCACAAATAGCATAATAATGATGATAAAAAGCGCCATTTTAAGAAACTGGTTTGTTTGTGCTGGTTTATGTTGAAGTCTGGCAATGTTTTCGAAGAAAAGAAAAAAATAACTTTACTTTATTAGGTACTTGGTAGAAAGCAATTTACGCGTGTATAATTAACAGCAAAATTCACCAACTTCTGATATCCAAAATTAACAAACTTCCGTAAACCAATATTAACTTGGATGTTATGAGCCCTCTTACATTTCGGTACTGAGCGCGCATCTTTTTTTTTATAAATAGCATCTTGCAATTCAACCTATAAGTTTGTCGTCTGCTTAACCGGGCTTGCCTGTAGATGTCTTAATAAATTAAGGCCTCCAGCCAGGGCTATTGCGCATTGCCGGCGCAGTGAATTTATAGTAATTTTTATTTTATTTATTAAAAAAATCTAAATATCAATATATTTATTTCATTTGGTATTGTTTAAGCAATCATGGGAGACTATTTTGGTATAAATACTATGTAACAATAATGCAGAAGTTTGGATAAATTCAGACTTGTTTCCAGCGAAAAATTGATTTAGGTCCACTTGTTTTTTATTTATTATTTAAGGCATATAAAAAATATGTATTCTATTGTGATATGAAAAAAAAAATGTTTTCATGGATTATATTCAACAGAATCTACAAATTAGAGCTCTCAAATCAGCTCTCCGTGAGTTTTTGCCTAAACATTCATCAGGAGAACCATTATTGCTAAATAAATAGATACATAATAAAAAAAACGCTTTATTCTAGAAGAGAAAACGAACTATATTTACCAATTAATTGTTATTTATACCAACCAACGAATAGTATTCAATTTCAATGAGTAAATCACGCATCTACGCATTTTCATAATATTCCTCATAAAGAATTCGATATAAGAGTAAACAATTTGACCACTGAGGGTGCTCTTGGCTAAGGCCGAGCAAAACTTATACAGAATACAGTATAATGCTTGTAAAAATAGAAAATAATTTATAAAACTAGAAAGGGGCGAATAGTACTATCAGGTATACCGTAGATATACGTATCAAAGAAGTTCCCAGTTAACAAAAAAAAAAAAAAACATTCAGATACATAATATTCAATTAGTATGTAAAACTATAGCTAGCCAGCTGATTGGCAAAACCCAAAGTGGGGCCATCACTGGATTACCTATTTGTTTTTTCTTAATTTCGATATTTGGATTTAAGTACCTACTTGATGGTTTCAAAATAATTTTATGCACTAGTATTGCCAGTGTTTTATTTTATCGTCGTATTGTCGCCCCCACATCGCATAGTACGTAGGGCACTAACAAAGTTTTAAGATATCATTAAACTATCTATAATATGAGTGTCAAACTGTTACCCATAATTGCATAGCCTATTAGTAGCAAGAAGCAAGTAAAAAAAAAATATATCTACTCGCAGTATTTTTTAATGAATTTTTAGTTAAGTCAACATGGCAGAGTTAACGCGTCGCGATTTTCTTGCAATTATGTTTTATAATTTCAAGCGAGGTTTGATTGCTGTTGATTGTGTCAGTGAATTAAAATTTGTGTTTCAAGAGAAAGCACCGTCCCGTAGCTCAGTGTATCGATGGTACAATCAGTTCCAAAGAGGAGATTTTAACTTACCTGACGATTCTCGATCCGGACGGCCTGTTGAAATAGTGTCTGCATAACCCTAATACATTTTAGCTATGGTGATTAGCGAACTAATGATATCGAGCCGTGAAAGTGCTTTTCTAAACTTTAATTACACACCACTCCAAAGCTGGCTATCGTTTGACAGGACAAACATGAACGTTAAAATGTAGGTCAATATACAACGAGTATGTAAAGTGGAAGTATGTGGTATGTGGGAGTATGTGGAGTGGCGAGTGTGTAAGTGTGGTATCATTAGCTAGCAACACACGACATTGTCCACCGGAAAATTACGAAGTTGCACCGGCTAATTGGTATGTCTTTAATGATGCAGCTACTACGAGTATTTACATAAATAAAAATTTTAAAGTGAATAAAAACTTGGTGATGTAATAAATGTACCCTAACCTACACCAATAAAGCCTAAATTAGTTCAACTTTAAAAATCCTACGAAACATTCATTAACGTTACACCGAAGTTAGTAGATTTTGAATTTCCAATTACGGCTACAAAACACCAAAACGAAAACCGTTAGGAAACAGGCCGCGGTTTTTTATTTCCAGGAATTTCATTCGTAGGTCATTCATCCATGATTAATTATTGTTTCGAAACGATATAGCGTGGGCATGTACGCCACGTATCTACTCTGAATAAACGCCCATTGCGAAGACGCTTCTAGCTGTTAGAAGTTACTACTGTTAGTGGTCATGTCGTGTTAAGTGTGGATCTTATTCAGCCTATAATGTTCACCCACTGCTGGGACACAGACCTCCTCTATTCGAGAGGGAATGGATTATAATCTACCATTTACCGTTTTGAGATCAGTGGTGATGAAATTATTTACACAAAGTAGTCTGTGAGTTCTACTCATTCGTAAGTCGGGGCCGTTGCCACTGGGCCAACACTGCTCTCTCGCCCTCACCTGCTCAGTGTGGATACCCATAATATACCACAATTTTCATAATACAAAATTATTTAGAATTATTCTTTAAGTTCTAACCAACCTCAATCAATCTACTTTTCCTTTTCAAAACTATGTTGAAATCGACTTCCAGTTTATTATTTTACATGGGGCAACTGCCTATCTCCTCAGCCCAGTTTCTGGGTAACACGATACCCCTTGATGTTAGACTTTTGGGGTTCGAACCAACCTAATGGATATAATATCACAGTTTGCTTCTACCGTAACAATATAAAAAATGCCTGCTCTACATAAGTCTCTACATAAGTCCTTTGTATTTTCTGTAGTGAAACTTCACAGGGTTACTGCTAACCCAAAGAGCTGCGTAAAGCAATATTGCGAAAATGTAAAGAGTGCTCCACAAATAGAAAGCCGGGATACGATTTAGCATTAGTCATATTTCCACCCTTCCAACGTTACGTAATACAATAAATTCGTGAGAGAAATCCGCCATATTCGATATAGGTTCTATAGCATTCATTATTAGGTTGTGACTACACTACACCGCCGCCAGATAATCGCGCCAAGAATATTAAACTGAAAAGAGAGGCAGAACTTAATTATACTGTCATTAAACGCTGCACTTCAAAAGATTCAACTCATGCAGGCGAAGTTTGTGAGATGGTTAAATATTCCCTCGAAAATTTTTCAAATGGAGTTTGTTGGATGCTTGTACATATCAAGGATAGGTATATAAATGTGAAGCAGAAAACTACTTTTGGTGCATAGTTTAAAAAAAAAAAGCCATAGAGAAAAAAAGCCAACGGAGGGTTATGATTTTAACAGGCTATATGTATGTATGTTCATCTGTTCACTCATAACTCCTAAATTACTTATCTTATTTTAACAAACCAAATATCGTTGGAAGCGTCATGTTGTTCCGCGGGTTAGAGGCTACATGAGGACACATAAAATCTAAGATAGCGGCTTATAGCGGATGTAAAGTGTGTTATCCAATAAAACGTCTTAAAGAGTACTTTCTGAAAATATATAGCCACAAATTTAACTGTTGAATTTACCCAAATCAAAGAAGTGGGTGGAGAACTGTACCTTCAGTGATCCCAAACGTCAAAACCATTTAAATAAAAACACACAGACAAATTAAAATCCGGAATCCCACGTTGTCTGTTCTATTCGCCTTAATTACATGAAGTGTGACTCCATATTTTTAAATACAACTGTTTTGATACAACGTGTGTGACTTCAACGAAGAACGTAGTCAAAAATAGCTATATGGGGCAAAAATATAACGTACCACGCGCAGGCGACTATATAACCCGTTCCCCTATGTTTGATTACAATAAAGTCGACCTATTAATGTAGTACGCGGTTATACACACAACTGAAACCTTAACTTGTCGCCTGAGCCCTTTGCTGTATTAATAGGTAAGACTGAGATCCAATTTACGTTGGTCAACCTTGAGAACAAGCATGCGCTTACGTGTTCTTAACAAATCTCGTAAATAAACAATGTTGTTAGGAAAACAAGCATATATCTACCCTCCGAATAATTGACAGGAATGACTTTCATCTTTTCAGTTACGATCTGTAGAACTACAAAGATTCCAATCATTTAGGTAATGCGTTTGACACAAAGTTGTAAACGGGTCATTGTAGATTTGGATTAGAAAGTTTAATCCCTTTGAAGATTCTTCCTTTATATTGATTTCGGCTTTGATTTTTATGTAGGAACACTCAAATATTTCATGGATCGTAAAAACATACGTGAGGAAAACTTTTCAAAACATCAAGACCTTTATTCTGTCCCGAGATCTTACTTATTCAATGGCCGTTAAGCTTTGAACGTGTGGGAAAGAAGGGATCCAAGCGAAAATAGCCTTTTTTCCACTCTTTGCAAAGTCGAGACGTGAATATGTTCATGTCGTAAAGATTTACATTTAAATATGAATAATGTAAAACAATATGTGAATCTCAAAATTCATTTCAGATTTTTATTTGTTGGCAGGCATCATTTTTCAGTTTTGGTGTCATACGAGTACGCGCCTGCGAATTTTCTATAATTTATTTCGTTTACGCCCATGCAATGAATCCTCTCCAAAAGTTTCTGAAACAATTAGCTTATTGCCAACATTAAAACAACCAGTGTCATAGTAACCATAATATCATCCAAACGAGTGTTATAATGTTGTACTAAATTTCTTTATGCTCCTCCTTTGCTTTTCAATCCCTTCATTATTCATCAAACAGCCACATTCTCACTACTCAATTCGTGGTATCTTTATGAATTTCAAAAAAAGAAAATTGTCATGCAGGCGCGTTTCACTATCACAGCGCCGTAATTAAAAAAAAAAAACTTATGGGTTATTCGAATTCACGTCATATCCCGCCATTTGTGTTCGATATTTGTATTGCAAAAATTTAATACATACGGTAGTTTGTTTGTACTAGATACTTAGCAATTAAACTTGTCATGAATTTACATAGAGTTCATACTCTACAACACCCTATGGTTTCAGAACCTTTTAAAGAGGATTCATATAATGGGTGTGGATAAAGTCTTGTGTGGAACTGTACATAAGTAGGTATTAAAACACTCAGGTGATAAACCGACATTCGTGCTTTAATACCCCTTATTATACAACACATTGTGTTGTATACAACAGATGCATAAATAACTAATTTGTATACAAACTTGGAAACACAACTTGGAAACTTTACCGCTCAAAATGGGATTCATAAAATACAAGTTCACTTACTTCTCTCCGCCTTAGTCATGCTGACGTCATCTCTCCTCCAAAATCTTAGGAAGGGAGCGAGAGCCTTGATGGTGCATTCCCCATTGAGCATTCTCCTTCCGAGTCTCTTGGGGACCTCTTGTTCTATCTCGGAGCTGCGGCATGATGACGAGTCGTCCCCCTGGGAGCGAGGTCGTCGCCCACCTCGGAAACTGACGCAGCCACATCCTTCAGCGAGGGAAAACATCGTGGGACTCTTGTCCTTTCTGTAACCTTTCTTATCTTTCCGCTGGCGCGAACATCTTGGTGTTTTCTGGCGCGACTTAGGAATGGCGGCTGGTGTGTTCTGCACAGGCGAGGATGACACACGTTACCATGGCCCAGTCTTGATGACTGGTGAATCTGAAACAAAAGTATCCAATCGTTCATTCTTCCTGAAAGTTACAGAATATCCTACACTCAGTTTTGCGCTAAAGGCGGGTATATGTAGTAGAATATAATACTTAGAGAGATTACCACCAATCTTTTATATCTAGAATAAGTCTTATCCTGAGAATAAATTTTGAATTTTTGACAGTATTTTCATACTAGAACTGTTAGACGTCTATTTAATTCCCTGGATAAAAGAAATCTAACTTTGGTAAAATCAGCCCTTAGTAGTATTAAAGCTGACTTCATTTTTTTTATTTTTTTTTATCATATTTAAGTAGCATTCTAAAGAATTAATGTGAAAAATTTTGTTCTGTTTTATGGACAACCGACGTACGAGGCCGTAATTATTTATGTAAACGCTGTAATTAAACACCTATGTTCATAAAATATAAATAATTAAGGTCCAACGCGTTACTCGTAATAAATTGTCCTTGTAAAGGCTCACTTTAATTTTCTACATTCGCACTTCACAACGAAACAAGTTAGTTTAGGATTCTGTGTAAACGGCTCTTTATCTTACTTAAAATTTAATCATTTATAATTAAAGAATTATTTTAAGCGCTTGGCAAATATTAAAATACCGGAATGTGAAGCTATTATGACTCCTCCTGAAATAAACTTATGGTCGATTCCTATAATTTAGGGACCGTTATTGGTTAAAATAAGGACTTTTTTATTCTGTTTTGCATAGTAGACCCGCCTATGTTAGTAGCTATCACAGGTAAAATTTTCTTACGCATCTTTTTATATGCCCATGTAAGCTTATCATTCAAAAGTGCTACCATTGGTAAGCAAAACGATTGGTTCTTCTTTATACGAACCGAGCATTAGGTAGTCTTCTCATGCCATACAAGCTTTGTTGGTTGCTAATGGAATTGGTTGCTTTGGGGATTTCGTAGGTTGATTTACTGTGGTTGATTTGCTTATGTTCTCAGGGTAGGAATAACCAGACTACTGCTGCCAGGCGTCATGTACTGTAAGTTGACCTTTAATCCTCCAGGTATCACGCAGAGTGAGTTATTGCGCAATTTGTAGCATAAGGTAGAGACTACCTACCTAAAGCTTAGAGCTGTGTCCATAGTGTACAAGAAAATAAATTGAATATATAGACTTTATTTCCCGTCCGACTTGTCATGCGCTAATGGGAAGCTAAAATGTCAAAACAAAGGAACTTCGTATAAAAGTCGGAAATGTTTAAAATACTAAGCTCGGGGAAGACAAAATATTCCCTGTCTTGGGAAATTTATTTAGCTTGTTGTTACTGGAAGGAAGTTTAGACTGGCATAGGTCAGTCAGAAGCACAATGGGTGCCACTTGATTAATGATCTGCAGAATACCAGCCTTCCAAGCAATATATAGCTTTCTATATCAACAGCACATAACTTGATAATTATTGAGGTACGAGTATAAATACTTGAGAGGCCTTTATAACTAGAATGCACGACGGTGTTGTTATTTTTTTTTTAAATACAGTTGAAGAATGATAATTGTTTTTATAAAACTCCACTCTAATGATGCAATAGTTTATCTTAACTCGTCTTTTGCTCTTTTTAGGAAATCAAGTTTTAGCACCGAAAGAATATAAGTGAAATTTAAAATTACCTTTAACTATTCGACTAAATATTTAATAGTGTTCGTTTTCATAACAGGTAGGCCACAATCATGCGCTGCGGTAAGTGTAATTAACACAAATGAAATATGAATGCAGTGATGCATAATTTTGAGGTCTGCTTAAGTATAACATAACATAGGTAACGCCTGTTAATCCACGAAGCTTGTATAATTATGCTTAAAAGTAGTCCTATATTAATCTTTGTTTCGTCAACTATAAAAATTATTACCCTATCACCATCCCATGTGGCGATGAGCTAATCAAATAATGGCTGCTTTATAGTTCTAACGTCAACGTAGCTCATAAAATGGCCAAAAATAGGCCAATCACAAAAAAGGTTGCTCTACGTATTGGCTTTATCTGAGACAGCCGGTTTGAATGTCGGTCATGAGCCCGATTTACTTTTATTTCCCTCGAGTTTTATCTCATGTGGCGCTTTTCCCCGAATACTCACATATTTTTCGTCCTTTTGTTACATTCTTGTACTAATATTCGAATAGTACGACAAAACAGAAACGAAAGTGACACAAGAGAAACCAAAGAAATCAAATAGTTGTATTTCCAGAAAACTAAATTCCTTTACATAAAGACATCAAACCAGCAGTCTCTTTTAATCAAAAAGACATGTAACAAAAGAGAGGCACACTTTTATTGAAACAAGAAAGTCGGTATTTTCCTTTGTAGGTACAATACATGGCTGTTGGAACGAAAATAGGCTTTGCTGCCTTTATTGCACAAAATTGCAATAATGTTCTTCGCGGTCGGCATTACCGCAGAGCGCCCACAATTTCATCGTTTACTATGTATAAATTACATTATGTTAGCATTGAAATTACTTTAATAATGACAACACGATATGTTTTATGGTTTACATATATTTTTTTCAAGATTATTGTAATTTTCTTTATCAAAAGGTGAAAATAAAAAAATAAAAGTTTTTGCAGACAGAGTTACTGAAAAGCGTTATAAAATATCTACTTACTTATCATCGGTTTAGATTTGACTATTGTTTATTTGAACAATGCCACCTCTATTTTTACAAACAGAGATAGACAGAATGAAAAGTCAAGGTCACCCTCTATAATGCTAAAAAACGACCTTTTTTTCTAGAATCTGTACCAAATAACTTTGATTTTGACTCTCCAATTAATGTGTGATATGTACGAGTTACGAATCCACGATCTTGTTACAAGCAGGGACGGTGAGAAATACGTATACATATATAAAAGCCTCGTGAATACAAAGTTAATAAGGTTTTCAGCGCTCATATCGCGTCAGCAAATTAAATTGAAGCGGGTCAACCCACACCATACCCCAGCCCTGCCGTGAATATCCTAAAATGGATATATGTATGGTATTAGATTATTGAAGATAATGAAGCGAAATATAGCGTCCCTTTGTAACTAGGTATCTTCTATCTACACAATTTTGGAGCACAATACTGCTAATTCAAATATAATCAGCTTATAATATTTCCACTCCACTGCTGGGATACAGGTATACTCTCTTCGAGGGGGAGTGGGCCATAATCTACCACGCGAGCCCAGTGCCGGATTCCTCACGATGTTTTACTTCACCGCTTTGAGAGCAGTGGTGATGAAATTACTTAGACAAAGCAATAGGACAGGCCCGTTGGTCTAGTGGTCAGTGGCCCTGACTGCTATGCTCAAGGTCGTGGGTTCGATTCCCACATAGGACAAATGTTTGTGTGATGAGCACGATCATTTGTTCTTTGTCTGGGTGTAATTTATCTATAATATGTATGTATTTAGAAATATATATGTATGTTTATCAGTTGTCTAGTACTCATAGCACAAGCTCTGCTTAGTTTGGGACTAGATGGCGTTGTGTGAAAGTTGTCGAATATTATTATTATTATTATTAATAGCGCCTGCCTGGGTTCGAACCTACAACTCGTAAGTCGGAGCAAATATAATGTTGATTAACAACAATATTTCAAAAGGCGAGACATATAAAAGAAAACGATAATTAAAACACTAATTAATGTTCATTTACTCGGCACTCCAGTGTGGCTACAAAAACAAAGAGACGTTTTGATTAATTCGGTGTATGAGCAAAAATAGGCTTCATATGTCAGTCTGTCTGTCACGTCTATAGGTACAGATAACTTAGTCAGTTCTCATTAAACCATCTCACGCACCGACAAGCAAATAGAGCCAACCTTGCTCCCAACATAAAACGAAGCAACGATTGTGACGTGATTCGCAATCAAAATTACTTGTTACACAATACCCACGGCAATTTGCTTTTTCACAGAATCGAAAGAATTGAAACACAAAGATAGCGACGCGACATTACTCACGGACTTTTAAGCCAAAGATCGAGTGCGGTAGTTAGTATCATAAATGAGAAGTCCTTTTTCACAGCGCGTGATACAAAAGATTATACGATGTACGCCATGTAGCTGAATGGGGCGAGAGAGACCATTTTGGGTAGCTATCTCAATAAATCTCCACCCACGATTCTACATTTTTTATGAAAAAGTTGATTATTCGCTGTCGGATTTTGGTCTCTCTTCTGCCTGGCAATATTAATCTCGGCTTTCGCCTCATACGCAACTTCCGGAATTTGATAAAATGTTTGAATTTTTTTTGATTTTATTAAATAAAATACTTTAACGTTGAATGTCAACGTCATCATCTGCCTATCTGACCTCCACAACCCAGTTACTGGGTTATACGATAGCTCTTGGTAAGACTGGTTGTCAGACTTTCCGGCTTTTGACGACCCGTAACGACGAATGAAAACCGGGACCAAAGAACGAACAAAGACGTTTTATTAGATGAGCCACCTATAGATCGTCAAAGTGCATGCAGTCTCCACCGATCACAGATGTAATTTGCTCTTAGAGAGTACGAAGTCGCAAAATTAAGTTATCTTATAACACAAAGCGACCTTCACTACTGAACCTTATGACATTTTAACAACAACCTTTGCACAGTGCACGGTAAAAAGAGCAGTATAAAAGGAAAGAGTGGGAAACGCTGATCTTGTAGGAAATTAACTGTAAATAATGCTAACAACTGTACTTTTATGAGACTATTTACAGATTTTTATATGTAAACTCATAAAAAGTGTTTGCTTAACGACAAAACAGATGCAATTAACTGCTAATTATTCAAAGAAAAGGAGGGTAGGCAGTCGCTCCATGTAAAATACTGGTATTCAGCTGCATCCGGTTATACTGGAAGCTGACCCCAACGTAGTTGGGAAAATGCTAGACAGATGATGATGACTCAAAGAATAGGAGGGTGCAGTAGGTGTGCTTTGTATTGTTTTTCTCATAAATCTTAGATCTGTGATAAAACTACTATTCTAATAGAAATAACAAGGTACCTAAATACTAAAAATAATTCCTGCGGATTAAGTCTAATTCTCAGTATTTCACATGTGTTTCATAGAACTTCATGACTCGTGTTTGTTTGTGTCCGAGGCAAATGTAACTCATTGGCAAGTACACACAGGAGACCGTCACCTCTTTATTTAAATAACAGCTAACCAAGTCCCCGTATAATTGTGCACCATAAAGCGAAATGACTACTCGTAAACGGGACTAAAATATCCTCCGCGACCGTTGTGTTGGCATGTCACAGTAATGCACAAACTCTTCCCACAAAGTGGTATTAACTAAGTGTAGGTATGTATTCTCAACTAACATCTGGGGATTCAGGCGTAGTCACAAAATACCTCTGCTTGCCAGTAACTCGCCTGTCTGGAATAAAGTAGTGAATTTGGGTGACATCAAGGAAATGATCGCCATAACCCCTGGTGCTGCTATGTCCTTATATAAAAGCGAACCCTGTCAGTTAAAGCCGGAGTAAGGTCAGGTAAATTATCTGTTGAAAGATAGTTTAGCACTTGGTAGAAGAAATGTCACATTCACGACTTATTCCCACAACCTCCCTAACTAACAAAAACTTTTCTTTGGCTTGAATAGTTTTTACGTCTAAAGATGTACCATTCCGGGATTCTTTTATTTACATCCTTCTCTCCAAACTCGCAGATTTAGTTGGATTTTCCTCAAAGAAATCCATTAATGATCGAAGTAATACGACACCGCGCGGCACGACGCCAAGTCGTATTATTTTCATTGCTAAAATAAATAATTACATCAATAATAAAAATATTTTTATTCATAACAACATGGTGCAGTTGGAAATAAAATCAATTCGAGACTTGAGAGTTTTAAGTACTAAGCACTAGCTCACAGAACGGATCGAACGCACTAACGAAGTCCGCTTTAAACGAAGCTGATCCCAGTAGTCATTTAAAAGAACAAAAGTACAAAGCTACAACACAAAAAAGTGAGACAAGATATTGCACATTAAATATAAGGGATAACCTAATAAAAGGGTCACAATAGGCGATAAAATCCAGCCCTCTGAAGTGACCAGACTACGAATTGAACAATTTTATTTTTTGGTATGTATGTTAGATCACATCAAATAGCCACTTACTTTAAACGGACAATAAAATAAAAATGCAATGTCCTCGTGAGGTGGTTTGGCCACGGCTACTGATAAGATGACCTAGCGATCTTATGAACAAAGCCAGACAGCATTGACCGTCTCGTGGAACGATTGTATTTGAACAAAAATATGCAGAACATGAAACCGAAAGACAAACCCTGTTAAACAAGATTAATTGCGACAGGCAAGACATTTGAACAAAGCTAAGCTAGATAAATATACTTTCAACTTGAAAACGCCGGTTAGAATTACCACATCGGGAGATGAAAATATCCAAGTAATGCAATAAGTTCCTGAAAAGATCGTACTGTAGTGCTATTCTGTAAAAATCTCACCGTGAGAACTTAGGTGAAGTGAGCGGTAAGTGAGCTCACTTACCGCTCACTTCACCTAAGTTCAGTCATTCATTCCTAATGCTATTAAAACTATTAAGTGCTCACTTCACTTATGATTTCAATGTGAGATTTTTACAGAATCGTACGGCTGGTCATCAAAGAAAGAAATTAAGAAAAGAAAGAAAATTATTTTATTTGAGGAATGCACAGGAAATACAAACAGTAAAAAAAGGAGCATTTAAAACTAACAAAACGTCAATAATAGCAACCAAAAGGAATAAACAAGAAAAAAAGATCTGTGCGAGGCCAAAATGGTTTCTTTCACAGCATAATGCTGCGATATAAAATAATAATACCAAAGCGTTTGTACTCATGGTTTCATCAAACGCTAATTTGTCACACGGTAATCCATAAAGATTACTTTTTTATGTAATGAATGTGTCATTAATAAAATATCGTCAGTTACAAACGGTCACCGGCATAACACAATAATGAATGGTTTCCCGTTCGATAGCCTCTACCTGTTCGTATTTATTCATGTGACCAGGATATTTTCCTTTCCATTAGCTTGTTATTAATTTATTGGCACTCGATATCGATGGGTATTAGCCACTTGTGAACTATTTGACTCTTGAATTCCATTACGATGTTTGTTCACGAAATATAGAACTACATCGTATAGTGATTATTCATACAATGTGGACTAAGCTTTTTCAGCAGGTATTTAGACGTATCATTGAAGTTTTGAGAACAAATCGTGTTGGAAAGGTTCAGCACTCAACGAGAGTGAGTAAAGTGATTGACGCGTAAGTACCCACAACTCTCATGTATCATTACAGCAACACTACTTAAATGTTAAAGCGTATAAACATCACTCATAGATACCCTTGTAAAATTGGTGTGGCCGACAGGTGTATCCGCAATCAATCATATTATAAAACTAGCGTCAGTTGGTTACACAGTACTGAGGTTAGTTTCCAAACAAAGGTTCGAGGTAATGTTTTACTAGTACTAATATTAGTTAGTGTTCCTAAAATAATCCCATTCAAGAACAGTGTAATGACTCATAATATCGCAATCACTGCCAGGGTTACTTGGTATTCATATCCCGTTGATTGAAAATAAATGGTATTTAGGTACCTCTGATTCATAAATCATTGAACATTGTAAATGGTAATAGGTACGTTAACCATTATCAGAATGTGGTGAAATATTAATCAGCCCAACGCGCCATTACAATATTTTCAGCTAACAGAATATAAATACACTTAGATTGCTTTCTAGAAGATACCACAATGTACTTAATGTAGAATAACAACAAACCTTGTGCAAATAAACAAACATAATAAAACTCAATAGATGCCGTTGTCACTTTAGAGTACGCAATCTGATAGACATGAATGCACCTCCTACGCCAGAATATCTTCGTATAAAAGTTTTATCTACACCTTTTTGGCAGTTGATTCCCAACAACAAATCGTACCACTTACACGTACAAAACATGTTTATATCACGCGATGATATCTCCTGAGTTTTTCAGAGGCTCCATCGTACTGAACGCTGAATTTGTACACAAAGACGTGGGTTGTACACCGGAGCTTTTATGAAACATTTTATCACAATCATCATTTATCTTCAGAGCATTTCTCGTTGGAGAACAGAAGATGGCGATTTCTGCGTTATAAACGTTCCGATATTTATCTGCGGCAATGAAAACATATCTCCTATATTTATAACGGGTGTATAAAGACACTTAACAAAGCCGAGAGTCACTTGTACTCCCCGCCATTGTGATATTTTTTTGTACGGGACAATACCTAGGAACCTTCTATTTACGGAGATATTGAAGGTCAAAATCCCAACTTGTACAGACGTTTTTTTACGAAAAAAAGTTTTAGTTTGTTATAACACGACCCCTCTACCTGTACATGTACCTACCCATAAGCACAATGTTTTACGTGTGTTACATTGCGCACTACCGGAAGTCCGGTACCAGCAAATTTTCACACCAAAAATTAAAGTCGTTTCCCAGCAATTATTTTTATGCAATGTTACTTAGTTTGATAATACTTATTTACTTATTTTTATAGAATGCGTAGTTGACGGCTATGTGATGTGTCTTTTTACACACTGTACCTATACAATAAACCATCGTGACTTCGATTGAAGGAAAACTACGTACTCCACTAGGCTGCGGTGCAATTTTTATGTTGATCGCATAATCCAATTCAGTATGAACCCTACCGTTCGAACAAACAAAATTTCCCTCCCTGTTTACTCTGCATATCCACTATTATTGTTGGCATGCATCGGTTTGCATTCACGTAAATACTCGTCGATATAGCGCGAATACATCTGGATCTTGTAACAATATTTTACAGCATACTCGTATAAAGTCATTATGGACGGTAATTTCATAAATCGAGTATTGTAGTGAGGTTTTAGTTTGATTTTGTTAAAATTTAGCCTGTGTAGGATCAACTTTAAATCATTTTAATACCATCGTTGCGAGTTTCAATACATTCTGCTGGTTTGCTGGTTTTTTTGATGGCTTAAGCTGTTCATAAATTATCAAGAGTTGTTTGTTACCTTCCGATCCAAACGTACAGCTTGTGGGAACGTAGCTTTAACTCGATTGCTAATCCCTTGTGCTGCGATTGCGTCAGTTAGGTCGGGTCAGTAAACGTGACAGAGGGACAAAAGGGTTTATGTACGCTTTCATAGTTGTATAAATAGATTCAATCAGTGCTAGTCAATATGCAGTTATGATTTGTGTGAATATGTCATTTCAGGCGGTATCTACGCTATATACGTTCCAAGCGGTTTTTTTTTTTGTAACAATCACTAGAAAAAAAACGCCTGGTATGTTCATACGCCCACCAAAGACAAGATTATCAGTACATCTATTTATCCATGGGGCCGTTCAAGTATTGCGTATATGTGTTATAAACCCCCTACCCCTCGTCAGGAAAAGTAAGCAAAGCTCTTCCCCCCAGTGCTGACGTAAACATGTACATGCATTTTTCAATATGTTCTGGTTTCATGAGTTTGCTGCTCTTATAACTATTTATTTTATTGTTTTCGCGATCCAATGAAAATGTCCAATCTAAATTCAAATCCTGTGATATTATTATAACAATGGTCATGTACGTCCGCTACAGTGAATTTCAGAGGCAAATGAAATTATCACAGACATAAAAATGCACTATCGCTTAATCAAACACGGCTGTGGGGTGTTCGGCACGTGATTATAGATACCGGCAGCTGTCAGATAGATTTTGAAATACATATTATTTCGTGCTCGTATATCAGCGTCTATTTGAATCACGACCCTGAAACTGATAAATCGGAAATGTCACCCATGTGTGACCTGAGGAAATTTTATTACATCATCTGCCTAGCCTTTTCCCAACTATGTTGGGTCGGCTTCCAGTCTAACAGGATCATAAAACCTATCGCGTCACATTTTCCAAGGTTTTCAATTTTGTGGAATCTGCAATTTTACATTCGAAGATATGTGACATCTTGGTAGGTGTTAAATGTCTTCGAATGTCCATGTGCGGGTTCGTACCCGCACTGGGCCCGCGTGGTAGATTACAGCCCACTCCCTCTCGAAGAGAGGAGGCCGGTGTCCCAGCAGTGGGAACAGTAAAGGCTGATTATGATTATAATCTACAGGGTAATTGCGTAACTCACTATCAGTAGCAATGGGTTTCATTTTGACAGTTGAACAACATTCATTGCGTTATTTACGTTGTTGAGCAGACACATTTTTCGAACATATGGAGCAATGGATTAGCAATATGCTTCAAAATTATTCAAATTCAGAGTAATAGTGTGTTACGCAATTAGGGTGCTGATTGGGAATGTAACGTTTTATGTTATCGTCTGTTCCTTTTGAATGTAAGTCCTGTTTGAATTGTATATACTGTAAATACTTCAAACTCTACTTTTCGTTTGACATACATTTTTTTTTTTTTTTATTATCTATTATAAATTTAGGGGCTTTTGGTCATAATACGACCATGCCAGCCCCATCATAACCTAATACAATAAAAGCTTTACATTATTCGGATTTCAAAACCTTATATACTATTTTCATTAGCTTTAGCTAATTTTTAAATTTAGCTGCATTCGAGACAGGCTCTGATAATATGCTTTGAACAAAACCAACATCTATCATATTAATTTTGAAGGTATTCATCAGCGTTTGACATACATAAAAATAAAATAAAATATTAAAATGACGTAAAATAAAGTTCCTCGGCCAATTAAAAGAGACGAGTTCGTGGTTGCCATGAAAAAAATACAAAATAACTATGTCAGTTATCTGAAATAGCAATTAAACCAGACAAAAATAATATATTCGGGCGCGTCATCTGTCTGCTTGTCAATGTACTGACATAAAATATTACAGCGTCCGTCCTTCTGTCATTGCCGTTCCCAACCCATGAACAAACAGTTCCATACAATTTGATCATCGCGCTATATTTATCAATGATGTATACATATTTTATTATCTTGTACTGTAGAGTGCTCGCATAAGTTTTTGAGTATACGCATACGCTGTTCGACTCACTCGCTTGCATAATTGTTCAATATGTGGCTTCCAAGTCACCGTGAAATTGCAAAGGGTCAGTTTCTTCAATAGTTTAGTCGTTAAAATTTACATTTAGGTGTTGGTATACGATTTCTAAAGTTCATTAATGTTTTTCCTAAATTAGCTTTTAAATTGTTTACATTCATCCATAAAAATTCCTAGTGTGGGGCAACGTTTTTTTTAAAAGGAAGAAGAATTAAGTACTTATTTTTCTGTTCTGTTTTTTCTTGTCTGTTTATATATGTGTGTACATAAATGGTAAAATAAATAAATAAGAAGAAAGAAAATAGCTCAATGTGTTATTTAAGTCATCTGTATAAGTATTTTTGTCTTGACATTTGACGGTAACAGTGCTATCATCTGCAAAGAGAGCTATAAGATTATCAGTAGCGTTGGGTAGGTCATTAATGTATAGTACAAATAGCGGTGAACCCACAGCCCTACCTTGTAGTACACCGTAATTTATTTTTCGTTTATGTGACATAAAGATTTCTTCTTGTTTATTAAGAAAATTCACTTTAGTCACTTCAGTATATTACTCGTAGTTTCGGCCTTTGAGGTACGAGTATGATTCAATTAAGAACATTGCCTCTTATTCCATAGGCATTGAGTTTACCAGTCTGTTAATATTAGGTCTTTACCTATGAAATTGCCGTTCTGCAGTACTGTCCATTTCAAATCAAAATAATTTTTGTTTGGGTAAGAATTCTAATTTCAAATTAATTTTATTTTAAAAACATGGAATTTTGTTTCCAACAGTAGTCATTTGTTTATTGATTAGTGTTACATTTTCATCGCATTTCAATCTTTTTCGTCATCATGGATACGTTAAAAATTCGAGTAATTATGGAATATGAGTACCGTCGTGGCAGCAACGCGGCACAAGCGGCACGCAACATCAACGACGTTTACGGAGCTAACACTACAAACCAACGCACCACCTGTTATTGGTTTGCTCGCTTCCGTTCTGGAAATTTCGACCTGAAAAATGAACCTCGCGGTCGTCCGAAGACTTTGGTCGACAGTGACGAATTAAAGGTGATTGTGGAAGCTGATGATACACAATCTACGGCTGAATTAGCAGCAGCTTTCGACGTTAGCGTCAAAACAATATTGGTCCATTTGCGTCAAATTGGCAAGGTAAAAAAGCTTGACAAATGGGTGCACCACGAACTCAATGATCGCCAGCGCCAAGTACGCGTCGAGACGTGCCTTGCACTGATCAACAGACACACAAATGAAGGAATTTTGAACCGCATTGTTACCTGCGATGAAAAATGGATTCTGTTTGATAACCGCAAGCGCTCAGCAAGTTGGTTGGACCCTGGTTCAGCACCTAAACAATGCCCTAAACGAAAACTTACCCCTAGAAAAGTGATGGTCACTGTTTGGTGGTCTAGCGCCGGTGTGATTCATCACAGCTTCTTACCAAACGGGGTGAGCATTACTGCAGATGTGTACTGTGAAGAACTGAACACAATGATGGAGAAGCTGGCACATCTCCAACCAGCATTGGTCAATCGCTCGTCTCCGCTGCTCCTGCACGACAACGCGCGACCTCATACTGCACAGCAGACGGTCTCCAAGTTGCAAGAACTGGTGTTGGAAGCTCTCCGTCATCCGACCTACTCACCAGACCTTGCGTCTACAGACTACTACTTTTTCCAGAATTTGGATAACTTCTTGGCGGTAAAAAATTCAATACCCGAGAGGCAGTACAAAATGCCTTTGAAGAATTTGTTGCCTCCCGTCCAGCTGATTTCTTTAAGAAGGGCATCAATAAACTGCCACTGCGTTGGCAAAGATGCATTGATTGCATGGGTGATTACTTCGATTAATACAAATAAAAAATACATGAAAAAAATTCGTTTAAATTTTTTCATACAAAACGGCAATTTCATAGGTAAAGACCTATTATATCATGGTCAACGTAATCAAAAAGAGAGAAAACTTGGTTTTTTTTTTTCTGTACTGCCTTAAAAGTTCACTTTTTTTATACTGCACTTTTTTATATAATGCCTTGAGACCTTGGGTTACCCAATGAGCTTTTCGATAAGTATTAATAGTGATATTTCTAAATGGAAAAAACGTAAAATAACTTTAACAAATCAATGAAAGTACATGTAATGTGTTATAGGCTACATTTGGATCACAAGTTGTGCACATTTCCGAAAAGGACATATTTCTCTATAAAAGTTATAAACTTATCTTTTGTTTTCTTTTTTCTATATAAGTTATAAACTTTTTTAGATTTTCCTCACTATAGTCTCTACGTTTAATTTTCCAGCTCTTAATCAGGCGTACCTTTTTAACAAGACACAACAATATGTGAGCTGTGTGATCTAAATAGCACTTATGGTGGATGGCCATTTTAATAGTTTGAAATGACAACGTCGACGAGGTGTAATTAAAGCGAGGATAAAGTAAGATCAATTTCATAGTATTTAAGCGCCCGACAAGCCCTATTAGCGAAAGTGAGCGAACACTGAAAGCAGCCAAAATGACCATTAATCACCGCTTAATATTTCGGTTCAAGCCAATAGTGAGATTTATAATACAGCTTCATTTTTCTTAGAATTAATTAACAGAAGTGTTAATTACTTGTCTGCATAAGTATCAGCACTGAACATAAATCATTTTTTTTGCATTGCTTGGCCAACATAATTATGTGGAAAATTGTTATTTCGTACTGTATATTTTTTAACTACACCGGAAATGAGGAGAGGTGAAGGCGCCAGCAGGAAACGCTGGGATAACGAAGTCTTTTTCGTAGGAACGAGATGAAAGATATGCAAATATTTACAACCAACTAGGTACCGTTTGGTAACAACAGCCTATTCTGTGAGGCATGCTCCATAGAAAAGGGAGGATCATTTGACCAGAAGGGTGTCGTGTCTGGCGGGCACCTGCCCGATGATTCGTATTGGGGCGTTGTACAAGCTTTCACTTACATAACGCAACACCTCATAAGGGGTAAATCGCGAAAAAAAATCAGCTGTTCCCTACATTTTGACGAGTTATGCGAACATAAATGTAAGGAACAGCTAATTTTTTTTTTGCGACCCCTTAAGAGGTTGTGCTTTATCTAAGTTACACCTTGTATATGCTAGTTACGCGGTAAACTCTGCTTGCGAGATGCAGGATTTTGTGTGACGTCAGTATAACGCGTAGTTCGTTTGTGGCATTTGCAGATACCGCTACACCATTATCTAATGGCAAGCCTCGCAGAATAGGCTGTTGTAAATATCAACACCCGACGATCTCGTCGAGTTGTTTAAATAAAGGATATCACGGAAGATGTAGATGCGGTGAGAAAGGCCATCATTTGTACTCGTAGGTGACGGAACAATAGCAGGAGCAAACAAAGAACATGGTGTATTCTCATTCAAACGTATGATGTTGAAGATCACAAAACGTAATTACTGAATAGGTATGCAGGAGCAGCCATTCTCTTGTCTACTGAATGGATTTATGATAAATGTGCACAATCAAACGTGCTTACCTACGGCTCTCTATAATTGGCATTTGATTTAAGTTGTAATTGGTTTGATACTGTTGGGTGGGCTATCATCAAAAACCATGAAGCATAAAATTATTGAAAAAAAAAAATAAGTTCATTGTTCGTTAAACTATTGATGAACTTATTTTTTTTTACAGTTACGACTTTGTGATTTCTTAATCGTACCTTAACGCCATTATTAGAATTATCATAAAATCATTCCGCCAATGTAGACATTAACTATAGTGAGAGGTTTTCATATTATCACAACATCCAGGCTGCACGATAATGATAACAACAGCTTCTTAATGAAAATTTTTATTTCGTATAAAATTCAAAGATGCATGTCATTTTAGCTAACAGTTAAAGTCGCCAATATTTAAAACAATTTTACTTTCATTGGATGGTGTCCAATTGTTTTGCAAAAAACGTGTTAACAAACTTTTAAATCCACAACGACGAGCTACATCGTGACTAATATTATATCTTTGATAGAGTTTATGAAGATAACATAGTTTCATTAACTATGTAAATTGCAAAAGGCTTATCTAGTACACTCACTATTACATCAAGTAATTAGATCATTCACATGTTAAATCGGGGATTTAATATCTGTGTAAGTGAGAGTGAACTGAATGGATAGGACAAACTATACGACCTTCATAACACGCTTATGTTTACATAAGGCTTTGGCAGACGCCGAAACAGTCCGCTTTAATATTTACACGGCTCATAGTCATATTACATCATCGTGCGACAAGGCTTAAACGTAAGTTAGTTACACGTAAGTAACTGAAACTATGAATGAATTAGCTAGTTAGATGTTCGCTCACGACACTTAAAGGCTGAAAGCAGTAAAAGCATATAGTTATTTAATGAAATTAGCACCCACTTTGCGAATTCAATTTATGATTAACCGGTTAGAATACGGAAGTCCTGTAAAACAAAGGACATCATTCAAGTGTCGAACACTTTATACCCAAAAATTAAAGTGCCGGAAAAAAAGTACTATCTTCTTATGGGAAATAACATTTATTTATTTATTTAATACTTCAAGCACATAAATGTACAGAGGCGGACTTAATAGCACAGCCATTTTCTACCAGTCAACCTTGGAGTGATGCAGACAAAGATTTTTAGCATTTTGTACATTTTATTTATTACAGCGAAATTCTACAATTAACCCCCCGGGTTCTATTTGAAATTGAAAATGCCAAAAACCATATCTTATAACAAGTTTTTTTTAAGCATAACATCAAAAAAAATACCAACTTTTAATTAAATTTAACTTCCTGAACATGTTTTACTATAAACTTGTTTTTAAAATATGATTTTTGGCATTTTCAATCTCTTATAGCAGCCCGGGGGTTAATGGTAGACTGTCGCTGTAATAGTAAAACATGCTCAAGTGGTCGTTTTCCATAACACAGCAGTACTTTTTTTCTTTCTGGTCCGGCACTTTAATTTTTGGGTACGAAATAAATGATGTCCTTTCACAGAATATTTTATCATACCAATCGAGGAAATGCCGCTATTCCACTAGAGACCAATTTACATATTCATCACTGTGAGGATAAAAGAATGAAATAAAACACCAGCGCGGACTTTCTGAACTTTACAGAAGCCACGATTTTCATAATTAGACAACCAGAAAACCAGATGACTCGCCGAAATAAAAATAAATGAACCAACAAAAGTTAAAATAATTCTGTTCCAAAACATTTTATTGATGGAGCTCATTTATTATTCTACCTCACATACATAAAGCATCCAAGGATTACAGAGGTCGAAGTACCGGGGTACACACAGAATACATTTAAGCAATCTTAGGTGAACTTAAACCTGTGGGAATTCGGCATCGAGATTCGAGCCCAAGGAATTTATCATGCAGGGAAACATCGACGTCGCTCTATATGTGTAATCGAACCAATTATGTGCTTACATTTATTCACATTTTCCTCAAAGTTATTTAAAACCAAGCTGCTATATTTGATTTACGAGCATTTTTTTGCGGAGCATTGTTTTCCAAAACGAGGCCGTAACACCTGACCATAATTTAAATTGATGGCTATAATACTGCCTTCACAAAAACATGTAGGTACTAGGGAAACTGGATTATCATCAACAAATTATTTAATTTTCCAATATAAAATAGACACTGTATGTAGGTCGTGCCTGATTCGGTATCCATATTTTGCGAAGCAGAGTATACTTTTTTGTTTTCTTAGTAAAAAAATAAAGAAATAGGCGTGCAGTTTCAATACTTTAATATCCCAGACATCTTATAAAACTTCCTCATGGATGAAATATTAAGGTACCAAAATTCTAAGAAAACCGCAACTTCAATGTCGCTTTGCGGAAATTTAAGTTTGTCGTCCAAACGCGGTCTGAAGTGTCACAAATGGCGTGGACAAGGCATCTATCGAGGTTTTTTTTTATTAATTATTCATTGCTTAGATTCTAACACTTATCTTCAAAATAGTTATCATGAACAAACAAAACAGATGATGCTGAGAGAAAAAAAGCGTGTATTTTAACGCTTTTCTCTCAGCATCATCTTTTGAATACGTAGCACAAAAATCCATCTCATAAATAACAACCGGTCCTGACTTTTTCAATACAACGAATTTACCGCTTTGCATCCACTGAATATGCAAGAGCGGACCAACTGGTGGATGTTTGCAGGTGCGGTGCTGTACCGTCGCGTAGTGTGCGAAGCTCATATCGTGCAGACTATATCCAGTAACATCTATTCAACTATAGCATTACTTATTAATCTAGTTCTCATACCTTTTCTATCAGTAAGTTATGCCGGTTATCCTTGGTACCTGACCTGAATCCCAAAAGTATACTTGAAGCCGCGTAAGATATATTACGTTAAGGCTATAATACGAGTATGTATTATACTGCACGGATTTATGGATGTGTGGTTTCATGCACGCAATGTACTAGCTCATTTCTATTTTCTTTCTCTGAAGCGAGTCTACTTTAAGTACACTATAAACTGATAAACTGATGACAGAATGACATGAACATTTACTGTTTAAAGTCTTATATTATTTTAATTATTGTGAATGTGAGGACTATGTGGGTCATTGTTTCCGTTTTAATCATGGTCTGGCAGTTTGAGTGGTGTATGCGGTCTACACAAATGTCCTGTCCTTGGTATTGCTCGTCGAATCGTTGAGCTCCTTAAGTTCTGAGTTGAGCTGCACGGTTACTGACGAATGCGTGCACTGACTGCACAGGTCCACTCAGTGTGGTTCTTTCCTCAAAAGACCACTTCAGACACCAATCTCAAAGATCCTCAAAGATCCTCAAAGGTCCTCAAAGATTATATCCGGATTTTTATATACACATTGACATTGATGAATTTTATATAAACAATGACATGGATATTTACTTTGTAAAGTATCTTATTTTTTATTATTATTACTGTGAGTGTGAAGACTATTTGGGTCATTTCTTTTTTTCGGTTTCCCTTCTTAGTTAGTTTTAATCATGATCTGGCAGTTTGAGTCATTTATGCGGCCTACCCAAATGTCCTTTCATTGGTATTGTTCGTCGAATCGTAAGGCTCCTCAAGTTCTGAGTTGAGCTGCACGATTTTTGACAAATGCGTGCACTGACTGGACAGGTCCGGTCAATCTGTGTGGTTCTTTACTCAAAAGACCATTTCAGACACCAATCTACATGGTCTTCACATTATCTGACCAAGATTATGTCTGGACTTTAAAAGAGACTGTGACCTCTGAGTTTGTTTCGGCCTTTCTTCTCAGAGTAGTCAGATAGGAAACGCCGACCTCATCTAGTTTAAAAAAAATATGATTGACATGTATAAGTGTTTGTACAAACCTACATACAGAAAATAAATCATTTATCATTTATCGATATCTAAAATTAGCGTCCTGGAATGTATTGCTCGGTCTGTTGATAACTGAACAAGCAAGTTACAAACGTTCTGAAGCGGCTGAGTGAAGTATAAACCTATCAAAGAACTGTTACTGATACATCTCAAGCTTCACGAAAGATTCTGTTTTGATGTTCGACCAGTGTACTACATAGCTTGCTTTAAAGACGATTATTTCATTAAGATCAAGGATAAGTCATTAGTATTTAGGCATGAGTTTCTAGGTTCGATTTCGAGGTCGGGAAAAATGATATTGGGTTTTTCCATCTAGAATTTCTCAGTATAGTAGAGTCTGGATTTGTGCCCGATTGATGCTAATATAGGCGCGCCCCCTATTCCATGATACAGATTCATATTTATTCATATTCATTATTATTCACATTCCCTATTACATAGCTGGTAAAATTTGGGCGTACTAAAAGGTACACCTCCGTCTGCCCAACCCGTCCGAGGAGTACAGCCCTGCGATTCCGTAACCATCTCACCGTGAAAGCTTGGGTGAAGTGAGCGTGGATTCACAAGGGCCTAACACTATTAAGTGCTCACTTCACTTATGATTTCACGGTGAGATTTTTACAGAATCGACCGGCAGATGTGATGTTTAGTTATGTATTATCAATAGTATTGTAACAACAAATTAGTCCAAAGCTGTTTATTTCTCAACATTGTGTACATAACTTAAAAACTTGGCCTGCAAGCTAAACGTTTATAAATCACCTGTGCTTTGCCAAAGTTTGTTCATTTACGTCCTTACTTCTCACCCTCGGGTGGCGACATCAATTCTAAACTTTGGCAATTTTTCTATTTCTTTGTGGCTACAACATTGTCAAGGGCCGATTGGATTCGATTACAAAAATTAAATTTGGGATCTATAGTGCTATTCTATGTATAAAAATCTCACCGTGAGAACTTAGGTGAAGTGAGCGTGAAGTGAGATTCAATAGACTAATGGGATTAACACTATTAACACTATTGACTGCTCATTTCAAGCTCACTTCACTTATGATTTCACGGTGAGATTTTTACAGAATCGACCGGCAGTTAATTACGTAACACACTATTAATCTAAATCTGAATCATTTTGAAAGATATTGCTAATCCATTACTTCATATGTTCGAAAGATGTGTCTTCTGAACAACGTAAACAACGCAACGTATGTTGTTGAACTATCAAATTGAAACCCATACTTCATATATTCGAAAAATGTGTCTGCTGAAACAACGTATACAACTCAATATAATAATTATGCTGTTGAACTGTCAAAATGAAACACATTGCTACGGATAGCCCGCAGAATTTGCATACAAAGTAGGTATCATTAAACTTTCCGATTTGTGAAGTTCAAGTGCCGGTTACGCAAAAAGGGACGACATTAGGTATCGTTACCGAAAACTCGGATTGTTGAACATAGACATTCCCATAACCGCTAATTTAGTCGATCAGTGCTATAATTTACCATAATCACCAAACTTTGTATAGGTCGGTATTATATGTCGCACGACATAAGCGACGGCCTACGAACGACATCTGAATACTAACGAGTTTAGCAACTTACTATGAATTACCATTTAATCTGGATAGGTAAACACAGTAAATCTTTTCTACAAGACACAAAGCCCGCAACTGAACTTTCTCATTAAACAATATTTAACGGTAGCTTATAGTTGATCGATCCAAGCAATTCATATAAGCGTTATCCCAAGTGATTTTCAGAATCAATATTAGATACAGACGCCAGCACAAACTGTCAAATTTTCCCCAATCAACTTTGAACCTAATGATTTAGGGATAAAGATGAAAATATATTAAAGAAAGACAGATTGTAGTAGCTTGATGTGCTGGCGTCTGTACTTCTCCAAGATTGCATATTTTTTACATCGGCTTCGCCTTCGCGGAGGTCGGAAGTTATTCCACGGGAACGTACTACCACCAACCGGGATAAAAGTATATTATGTCCTAATACAGGTCATGGTCTGCTTGTGTGCCAAACACCGGAATCGTGTATCACACAGACAAAGTAATTACTTTCGCATTTATAATATTATACAGGCTGGCACCGCAACGGCACCGCTACAACCCAACAAGTAAGATGTCATTCAAATTAGAACATTAAATCGTGTGTCGTATAATATACTTCATAATATCAATATGAAAAAGCCAACGGCGAGCAGTCAGCGTGCTTGACGCTACCATACAATATAACTCTCGACTCGCAGCCCGCGCGCTGCAAGCGAGCGGACCGCGTGCTTACAGCGCGCCGACCGCGTGTTTGCTGCGCGCCGACCGCGTGTTTGCTGCGCGCCGACTCCGAGTCGCCAGCGAAACAACGTGGTTGCGCCGTCGTCGCCCGCTCACCACCGTCGTCGTCCATGGCGTGTTCAATGACAAATGCCATATAACAATTGTGTTCGCGGTGACAGCAAGCTTGCACCTCGCGGCCTACGCGCGGACTGTGAGATTGCAACTCGCAACCAGCGCGCGGAACACGAACTTGCACCTCGCGGCCAGCGCACGGACTGCGAGCTTGCACCTCGCGGCCGGCGCGCGGACTGCGAGCTTGCACCTTGCGGCCGACGCGTAGTTAGCGCGCTGGCGGCTAGCTGTAGCGTAAGGGTGCGTTTCCACAGAAGCGGAGCTGGGCGAAGCGGAGCAGAGACGTGCAGGAATCGACTAATCACAATGTTTGAAATCCTCATCGCGTCACTCGTCTCGTCTGTGATTGGACGATTCCTACACGTCTCCGCTCCGCTCCGCCCAGCTTCGCTTCTGTGGAAACGCACCCTTAATTCGATGAGACGACGTCGTGCTGCAGCTGTGCAGTTGCGGTGCTGGTATAATGTGCCATGACCTTTATACTTGTGTGACTATGTGCATGCGTAGATTTGTAATATGACCGTCATTTTCTTCCACAATCAGTTTATCTAATTGTATAAATAATTAATGTTGTACTCATAATAGTAAAATTTCTGTTTGTACGAGTATTATGATTATAACATAAATTTCTAATTGGGGTGATTGGTGGCGTACGTTAATTCAGGGACATGTTGTTTAATAGGTATGGATAGTTCTGGATAATTATGGAAAAAACAACAGTTTCCTTTATCCGGTATCTGTAGTAAAATCATGTCAGAATAGAATTACTCTATTCTACTCGTATAGTCAAAGGTTACCTATTACTAAAGTAAAATGGTTAATGTTGTATAACACAACAATGCCCGGTAGGAAATGGTTGAAAACACACTCTGTGTAGGTGTGTAGAAATTCTATTGAATTCATCATTGTTTTAAATAATTGTGTATTATTAATACCTACATAATTAATAAAGAATGTAGTGGGTAGTATTTCAAACAATGCAGTAATCATGGTACACAGGAAGTGGTTAGAATAACATGTAACCAAAATATTCACAAATAGAGCTTGCCTAAACCGCAGTGTTTCTGTTTATAGATAATGATACAATAATATGTTATCGACCACAATACACGGTCATTTTTAACCAGTGCGCAAACTGTAACCATGAATTTATCAAATAATAATAATAAAAATTTCTACGCTAGGGGGTCTAGAATCATAGACCCCCTAGCGTAGAAATTTTTCGTCGGTTATCCAAAAAAAATAGCGGTTTCATAGAAAAGTGCAATACCTATGCGATCAAAATGTATGGCAGAGCTATTTTTTTTAATAATCGAAAAAAAAAATCGAAATGGCGTTGAAATTTTTCTACGCTAGGGGTATGGAATCATGTGCGGAATTCATGGTTAGAGTTTGCGTACTGGTTAAAAATGTATCCTATAAATTATACGAAATATAATAATGTTTCGATCCATTATACTTATCTACCACACAAAAATAGGCATCTTTTATACAAACATTGGGTAATTGAATGGGTCATTGTCTCTAAAATATTTAGACGGTAGGTATAAATCCCGAAATACTTTAAATAAAATTAACGAATTAACGGCGAAGTTTTAGTATTATATAAAATTCTGAGATAGCCAGCACATAAAATACATATATAGGCCATACGTCGCTTAGGAACGGCAGGAGTTTTAGTGCAATCCTTTACAAAAGTTGTCCCTCAATCCTCATATATCCGTTTTCCGTGGTGCCGTAACGATAACTGCGAACCTATTACTTATATTATGTAGGTATCTGAGTAATATTATGAATTATTTAGTACCTTTAGCATTGCTGCATAAAAATAACTGAAATATAGAACAGTAATAGGTAGGTAAATTATAACTCCGGTCTTTCAATATGTTTTAGTAAGTTATGTGCCAGGATTAACGATGATAAAATAATCCTCAAAAAACTAAAATTAAATATTAATTTGCGTAACAGAAAGTACAAAATAAATCATTCGCTGAAAAGAAGGTGCCTGTTTGTTAAAATAAAACCTGTAGCGGAGCAAACTTTTTAAGCAAAGGAAAAAGCTGTACCTAGATATGTTAGTGCCTTTTTATCGCTGCTACACTTTGTAACAGATTTTACTACTTTCTTTTAAAATGGAGCATCTCTCTCTCGAGGGAATTTTCAGTGTGAACATTTACCATGATCAAGATAAACCAAACAATCCCATCGGCACCAGCCAATATATTTCATGGTGCCATAACTCTTTTATGCCATAACTCTCTTATAAAGAATTCTGGCACCAAAATATGGTAAAATAAGTTTTTGATAGTGTTCTTCCAGCCATGCAAGTTCTGAATACCAATGAAAAGCTTGCAAGTTTTTTATAAATTAGCCAAAGTTTGCAACTAGTAGTCAAGAACCCTGTTGCATGTTATTTAGTTCTATAATCGTCATGAGTTAATTTTTTCTAAACATGTAGAAAAACCAATGTACAAAAAAAAATGTACTTCATAATTCAAGTGCAAAGAAAATATATTTTATTGCATTGTCCTTGCACACACGCAATGTGAAGTCAACTTAGAAATAACGTCACAACTGTATTTTTCCAAAGACTATTTAATTTAATTCATACGTGCAAGCTGTGGGTCATATAGTGGTCCTTGCTCTATAACGACAATAAAAAAAACGACATAACATTTTGATTAAGAGATTTGTTTGTCTATACAAACGGTACGCATAATTAAGGTAGGTAGGTAGGTACTTGTAATGTGTTAAAAACCATCTCAATTTACTCCCAGTAGCTTTGAAACAAAGCAGACCCTAGAAGACCGAGAAAACGCCACAATGAATAAGAACATTAGTTCGATAATACGATTAAAAATCTGTTCAATATCATTCCCCATGTTTTTGTAAGCACTCCGGAATTACGTTTCACAATTAGCTCTCCAATTTGCATGTTTAGCTTAGTTAACTAACTAAGTTTTGTTTGTAGCAAGTCAGAACTAACGAATCGAGGCGCAGTCGAAATAATTTATATTCATGGCCGGTCAATGAGGGGACGATTTTCCGGCAATTTTGACCAAGAATACAACGAAAGAGGACACCAAAATCAAAAGGAAGAATCTTTACAGTTGAGAAAAGAAAGAGAAGCGTAGGCAAATGAAGGGATTGTGAAGTTTGCATTGATCATCCCGGGAGTAATCTAACATGATTGGATATGAACCTATCTATACCTAGAACATTATGTAGCTTTCTATCAAGTGTAGCTTACGCAGACTTTCTGTTCCGAGAATATCTAGCTAAAAGAAAATTAAATAGGTACGTGTCTTATCCGGTTATATCTTAGCACTGATATCAGCATGCCAGTATTTTACATGGAGTGACTGCCTATCTGACCTCCACAACCTACGAGTAGTTACTGGGTAATACGATACCCCTTGGTAAACTAGACTGGTTGTCAGACTTTCGGGATTCTGACGACCCGTAGCGATTGTCAAAGATCCACGAACGACAGCCGGGGCTTAACGTGCTTTCCGAGACACAGTGGGGTCTTGGTATGTAAAGATGGTCACCCATCCACGGGTTCACATTTATTTCCTTTAATCATACAATTAGGGGCCCGTGGCTAAATAATAACAGCCGCACAGGTCGATCGATCAGGTTAAGCTACGCTTGCCACGGTTGGTCTGTGGATGGGTGACCATCTTTACATACCGAGACCCCTCCGTGCTTCGGAAAGCACGTTAAGCCGTTGGTCCCGGCTGTCATTCGTAGATCTTTGACAGTCGTTACGGGTAGTCAGAAGCCCGAAAGTCTGACAACCAGTCTTACCAAGGGGTATCGTATTACCCAGTAACTGGGTTGTGGAGGTCAGATAGGCAGTCGCTCCATGTAAAATACCGGTATTCAGCTGCATCCGGTTAGACTGGAAGCCGACCCCAACATAGTTGAGAAAAGGCTAGGCAGATGATGAATCATACAATTAAAGGAAATAAATGTACATTAAGTATTTCTATTTCATTGACTCTAATATTTACGTCCAAGAATCCACTTTATCGTCAAGGAATGTATGTCATCTATTTGATATCAAGATTGAGTTCATGCCCCCTAACGAAACAATCGCGTATGAGATTATTGTGCCACGATGCTGGGTCCGAACATTTCCCCAATGATTTGGCAACTCGCCCCCGCCTATATTTAAATCGTAATCTTACTGAGTCAACGCTCTCGTCGCTCTACCACCCAAAATAAACGATCCCGCGAATACGACAATATTCGACCGAGTTCTGAATAGCCACAATAACTGCTACAGCTTATTGAGCTTCGAAGTAGCATGTGTAAACTGTATGCCGATACAAAACGAACATATTTTTCGCAACACTCGTACCTACAAATTATTTAATTTACTACCAATATTTGCTCATTGTTTGTCTTATTTCTTTTTAGTATATTCATGTATTTATGTATATTTATTTGTAATTATGTATGTATATTATATTTATATTTAAAATGTTTATTCCTCAATTTTTATGATTGCACCTACTACTGTGTGTACTACTCTGCATCACCCAAAGGTTGACTGGTAGAAAATGTATGTGCTTGAAGTAGGTATTAAATAAATAAATAAATAAATACTCATTACCAACATTTCAATAAAGTTTACTAATCCGTAACGCAAACTCTAGTTAATTAACAGCATTTCTTGGGAGAATGGAATTATAAAGATGCGTTACGACAGCTAGTGTCTCCGTCACCACTTGATATACTCGCCCGACGTCAGAAATCTAATTCTTTCATCGCATCAAGTGAGTGGGCCGGGCAGCGTTCTGAAAGATGCAGACGTATTACATTATATCTGAGGAAATCCGAGTCATAGCAATAGAGATATAGAATACACATCAAAGACAAAAGACACAGATCACACACAGATCAGCTACATAAAAGATGCAATTTCCCCGCAGCTCTATTTCTGTATTAAAGAGTTTTCATTTCTTATGATATATGGCATGGAAGTAAATCCTGAAACCACCTGAGATTCCTGAAGAGTGAATTAGTTTTTGAAACAGCAACTGAAGTTTAGCAAGAAGCCAACAAAGCTGAACTAATACAACTTTAATTTATATACACCCAACAATATTGTAGCCGCACGGTTCCAATATTCGTGAATATATCGCGGATAATGTAAGGTTTCTCTTAAACTACCTTGTTAATACATAAGATACTCTTAGCATAAACGCCTATAGGTTTAATACACTTGTATCCAATTAGGGTAATTATTTAATTAACGAGGTTCTCCATCTAGTTAGACATTACGTAACTTAATTGTGTCGCTGTTTTCTGTTCAGCAGGAATTATTAACGCACAAAAATGAATTGGGAAACTTAGTAAAAATTCGAGTAGCATTAAAATAAACGAGACGGGGACACACAATGACATTGTAACTTAAATTCAATACAAACATTTGCAACATTGGTGTAATTAAATGCTTATTATATGAGTACAGTAGTGCTATTCTGTAAAAATCTCACCGTAATAACTTGGGTGAAGTGAGCTTAAAGTGAGCAGTCATTTGTCTGAATCTCTAAAATCAGATGGAATAACAGAGCTGTTATTTCATCTGATTTAGAGATTGAGCACTTCACCTAACTTCTCACGGTGAGATTCTAACAGAATCGACCGGCAGATGACAGACCGTCAGTGGTAACAAAACCAATTAAGCTATA
Organism: Eremobia ochroleuca; assembly: GCA_949629135.1. Taxonomy (NCBI): domain Eukaryota; kingdom Metazoa; phylum Arthropoda; class Insecta; order Lepidoptera; family Noctuidae; genus Eremobia; species Eremobia ochroleuca. The sequence goes on from OX451392.1 coordinate 12,412,684, forward strand.
TCCTAATTGCGTATAAACTATCAATCTCAATCTGAATAATTTTGAAGCATATTGCTAATCCATTGCTCCATAAGTTCGAAAAAGGTGTCTGCTCAACAACGTGAAAAATGGAATGAATGTTGTTGAACTGTCAAAATGAAACCCATTGCTACTAATAGTGTGTTACGCAACTACCCCGCTGGCCTTTTATTCTATTGAAACTCCGCACTACACTAGGCCAGATCAAGGTTCAAGTGTTATCACGCACGTGCGGTCGACTGTACCTACGACAGCCAACTTTTACCATTATGCTATCGTAAGTTAAACTGAATATGATGCTATGCTGATACGATGGTTTTACAACTCCTTGTAAAGGTGCTTTTACGAACTTTTTTGAGACTGAATGAGAGAAGACCTTTCTTAGAGTGCTCGCTAAATCCTGGTTTATAGATCGGGTTAACAATTCGAAGAGTCTGTATTAACCTTCTTGAGGTATCATCATCATCAACTGCCTAGCCTTTTCCCAACTATGTTGGGGTCGGCTTCCAGTCTAACCGGATGCAGCAGAATACCAGTATTTCACAAGTAGCGAGTGCCTATCTGACCTCCACAACCCAGTTACTGGGTAACACCACACCCCTTAGTAAGACGTTTATGTTGAAATTTTACATGATACAATATAATAAAATTGAGTGTTCTGCACTGAACCACTTTCTCTACAAGGAGAAGTGTATTTCTTAACCACACACTAAGTTCATCAAGTATCAATTTGACGGTGGTCTTACTCCAGTTCCTGAATTCGGAAAGCACACACTACTAAAGTACTGAAGTGACCGTTCTCGTTCACTCGACGTCGATTGCACTCTTATACCATCGACATAACGTAGTTTCCGAGTGGTTAAAGTCCGCGAACAAACAAGAACCGCTGCGGCAAAGCTCCTACGGAGTCCGAAGTCAGCTTGCGTGCCGCAAAGCCGAACACACCGGTATACATCTCCCGCCTGCACTGCACCACTAAGGCGGAGAACATCGTGGAGTTCGTGCGCCAGAAGACGAGGTGCAGTTACCTACTGGAGTCGAACCGCAACGTCAACTTAAAGGCGTTCGTGGTGCGCGTACCGAATTGTTATCTGCCCGTCGTCATGGAAGAAGACTTCTGGTCGTAGGACGTGATGTTCCTTCACTTCAGCGGACTAATACCACTGGACAGCACAAGAACAAGCTAATGAAGTACTATTTTATAGTAAGAATATGTATGTTTAGGTTAAGGTGGTTATCTATGAACCTGCGTCGCCTGAAATAAATCACTACATAGTATAAAACAAAGTCGCTTCCCTGTCTGTCTGTCCCTATATATGCTTATATCTTTAAAACTCCGCAACGGATTTTGATACAGTTTTTTTTAATAGATAGAGTGATTCAAGAGGAAGGTTTATATGTACATGCATAATATAGTAGAGAAACACTGATAATTTTAGAGGTTTCTAATGTGATGTCGTAAATAAACACATTTTTTTGCGCTTACATTGTAAACGCTGGCTGAACCCGTCGAGATAGATCAAAATAATGTACTACAGTATTGTACACCTTAAAAAGGTCTACAAAAAAGTCCGCGATGGTATATGTCTATCTCTTAGGGATAACCCATAATAACCATTTTTTATCTTATACTTTTTACGAGAAATAATGGCTCTAAAATTATCAGTGTTTCTCCATTGCACCCGTGCGAAGCCGGGGCGGGTCGCTAGTAAATAATAAATAAAGTGCTGTAGTAGTTAGTGGGTGGTAGCCTTAAGTCCTAGGAGACCCGAGGATGATAGAGGCCAATTTTTCATAAACGACAGGAGCGTAAATCCATGGGAAGTCGCCTACGTCAGCCCCGCTGCAATGATGTGAACTGCCAATGCATTATTATTAATTAATTAATTTTGCACAGGTCCACATTATTAACGTTTTACTTTACCGCATAACATCACGCCTTTATTACCCTTGTAATAAGGTGTAAGCTTCTACTGAAATAATCATTATGGAAAAACCCAATAAATATTTGCCCGACCACTAGAGCAACGGGGCAGTGAATTTTACTTTGTGTATATCAAAAAATAGTGGCTAGCAATACTTACACATAATTAATTGATTGAAAGCTGGCGGGGATACGAAGCGTGAACTTCTGATTTCAATTTTGAAGCCACACAAATCACTGTTCGGGTTTTCAGTTGGAAAAGTAATTGGAAATTCGCAAAGCAGCTATTATATTCTATTGTACATATTAATATTATTATTTTCAGTCGGTTAGCTTTTTAATTAATTAAATTAATTAATAATCATCAGCCCTATAAATGGCGATAGTGTTGTCCAATTACTCACTGGGAAATGGAGTATAGCATTATTCCATTCTAAGAGGTGACATTTTGAAGTAGATCCAACATCCCATAAATTGGCTTCGTTTGTCTCGTCAGATAGTTTTGGTATTATTTTTTTTTTGGTTTTGGTTTTGGTTTTAATGACACATCATATTTGTGCTGCCACAATTGATCACATATCTTGACGACAGATATTAATAATTTATGAAATCAGATATTATTGCCGAGCTGTCCATAGTGATTTATTTATGCTCGTGACGGTATTATACTTCTATTTTTTCTTGTGAAAAAATAAGCATCGCCCTTATGTAATGTAAATCTCCATTAATACGATAATTATAGAAATTAATAGTACAGAATGGTCATCTGTTTATAAACCCACGCAAGTTACTAACCCTTGGCTAGCGTTGGAGCGACCGTCACTACACTCACTATTTTTATGGTGTACATAATAAAGAGTATTCTATTCTATTCTATAGAAAATTTGTATTACCTACATTTGTGCCAATCGTAGCTAAAAGTAAAGAAAAGAAAATTACCTAATAAATGAGAAGTGTCCGAATGTATAAGACGATATAAGAAGATACAATTTACGAGTAATATTAAAAAAAATAAACTGATTCCTTGCAAACTTAACACATAAAAAGTCCGGCAAACCAGTGCAAGCATTTGTTTGTCAAAACCACCGCATTGAGCAATTTGAAACTTGGTCGTCATCGGCAAATCGTCGGACGAATCACGTTAAGTCACGTAACACTATTGACTAGCTCTCTCTAACTTCTCTGGAATGTTACTGCACTACTAACATGTCGGACACACTCCATTTTATGCATTTCTCCGCGTTATGACACCTATAAAACTGAAAACCCAGTGTACCATCGCTTACGCCTTATGTTTTCGGTATCTATCCCGACAGTTAACGGCATCATTAAAAGCATTTTTATTTCTGCAAACAAAATTGTAAAATATTTTAAAGCTGTACAGCCGCCGCATTGTTTACAGCGACTTATTTATTACAGCCATGGCGAGTTAATCCAATTTTAAAGACAGCTGCTTGTAGCGCAGATAAAACAATGAACATTGGCATATCAGAGCAGAGAAAACCATTAAATATTCTCTTGTTTTATTGAGTTGCAGAATAAACATTGTTTCTTCAAACCTAGTTTCAACAGCAAATAATAGCTTTTTAATCTATATTTAATAAACTAATTCTTCAACCTAAACAGATCTTTCAATAGATTTTGAATGGTACTGACAGCCGCAGCTTTCTTAAGAAATTAGCTTTGTAACGCCTACTTTGCCGCTGAAGGCCTAAATTAATTTGTTAAAGAAAATGTGAATGTTGCAGCGCTACCTCCATTTTACGCTATTGAATTGGGAAAATATATGATAAAAAAAATTTTCTGAGGACCTATTGTAATCTTAATTAGTCTAAAGAACTGTTAGTATTCTTCGGTTTCACACCATTATCGTCAGTAAAATTATGAATTAGTAAGAACGTCTCCGGCTAGTAAGAAAGCGGAGTATTAAAAAAAACATGATTTTCCAATTACTTACAACGTACACAGTTCTAATAATAATGTCTCCAGACAATACATTCAACCTTCTACTGCGAGTACAACCCATACAAATCAGTTCACGTCCGTGCATGTCACTAATGGCCGACAGTAACAAGGCAACATGTCGTCGCCACTAAACATGTTAACAAGAGCCCAGCGCTGTCGAACGAGTTGACAAACATACGACACACCAGTATCAAAACAAACAACTGGACCTTTTGTCTAGATTAGTTCTAATATCATATGAAATTGGTAGACGGAATGACTGAAGCAAGGTTTGTATAACCAAAACATCGGCATGAATTTCTGCCACCAAGCAATTAAGGTGAAGTGAGTTTGAAGTGAACTATCATACTACATGACACTAGAGAATCTAAGGATTGACATCTCACTTTACCTAAGTTTTCATACTGAGATTTTACAGAATAGCACTGCTGAATCAAGAAATCCAAAAACGAAAGGATGAAAATGAATTCAATATCAAATCAGCGGGCTGCGATCATGAATATGCGAAACCATTGGGATGAGTCAAAACATTGATAATCAAATTACAGGGATATTGACACGGGCACTATAACCGGTAAATCATTGCTCGGATTTTTGGCATCTAGCCAACAATAAAAAGCTTCTAACGATGGGCACGATCACATCTCAAAGTAAACGCTCTCCTACTATTTCTCAATAATATTTGTAGCCAATCTTTGTTCGTCTGTTTATTTCCAATTCGCTTTTTGTGCAATCAAAAAAACTTCTCCTGAGCGAGCGTCATTTTTCCGCTTGCCGCTCTTTGTGAAAATTAAAAAAGAGTAGTGTACAAACATGTACACAGATTTGCTGTGATGGACCTTATTATTTGCAGTTTATGAGGCGGACTGTACCAAGTGCCGTATTTTATATGCCATATGCGTACGCTCTAAGAGTGGTTCTAGGTTTATATTACAAACTTCTATTCGAAATGTTACGTCGAATCCAGAGCAGTGGCAGCATGTTAGCGCGCAGTGAATGTGGCGTCTTGGTTAGACCTTCATAAATATTTATTACAATATTACTAAGGGAAAATTGGACAATCCTTAGCATAGTCCAAATTTGCCTTTAAACTCTACCGCTACCAATATACGCTTACCAAAATATATGCATGTGAAAATTCATACCTCCACAGTAATAGATACTAATATATGAATAATAAAAGTGAAAGTAACAAACACTGTCTGTCTGTGTGTCACCTTTTCAACTCTACACCTCTAAACTTAAAATTTCTTCACGATCAGTTAAGAAATTCGATATATACCTAGATAGCCTGGGACATGGAAAAGGTCGTATGCTACTCATCATACTAGATATATGTATAAAATAATGATGAAATGCAAAATACACGCAGACGAAGTCGCAGGCAATAACTAGTATCCAGTATACAAAAGCAGGTTCGTAATAACAACACGACAAGAATATCAAAAGCACATTTCTTGGATGTATCTAATATATAATTAAGTAATATCGTTATTATTAGGTATAATAATATCGAACCAATTCGAACGATGCTATGATCTGTTATAAATATTAGATAGTAAATACGATACCTATTCAAAGAAGAAATAACAAAATATTTACGTAGAATTTATTACATAACTTTTTTAATAGAGCGGTGTTATAAAAGGTACAAAGAATACTAACTTTGCATAGACTTTATGCATTGTTGTGAACTCTTTATAAATTATTCGTAGGTATTCTACAAAAATGTTACAAAAGAATTCGTCTTTCTGTTCTAAACCTTGTTGAGCGTTGGAATAAAATTGTGCATCCTTTATGTTGCTTCTATCCGTACGAAAGTTTAGAAAACCTTGTATCTTTTTGCCTCTGAATGAACTTGATTCTTGACGTGATAACCAAAAACTTTCCCAAGCCACCGACTGTAAAATTTAAAACTATGTTGTAAATTACACAACAATGTTTCTTGTTTTTAGTACAGTCACAAGCATAAAGATGGACTACCTACCTATGGACAGCTCGGCAATAATATCTGACTTCATGATTCATCCAATATCTGTCGTAAAGATGACGGCAAATATTGATCATTTGCGGAGGGTACCCACAAGTGGCAGCACAAATATGTGACATCAAAGGAACACTAACACTATCTGACGATCCAAAATACAGGATGCCGCATTGGCTTCACAGAGATGTGTCAACTCTTAGAATGTAATCATATCGGACATATTGAAAGAAAGCCTCGTGATCAATAATCTGACATCACATTAGCAGCATAAAAACCTAACAGTACGATGTTTAGAGTTTTCTACTATATCGTAATCGGTACACACATGACATTATTATTGTTTTATTTTTTCCTACCTAGTGCTTTGACTATAAAATTCTACTTGAAGATATTGACAGAATAGTCAACATAGGCTCAGATGCCAAAAATTTTAAAAATTGCTTATTATTAAAATTTCTACTCTCAAACATTACTGTTAGATACGTATGCTTCTAGTGGGATATCACATATTTTTGCAACATGAGCGGCACTGATTGTGATATAGAAGAAAACTAAGAAGTAAGATTTTTATGCCGCCAAAGTGATGTCTGATTTTTTATAACAACGAGGTATCACATTCTTCTGAATTTAACTTGAGTAGGCAAATGTTTATAACGCAATACATGTCCGAAATTATTGCATTCTAAGCATCCTTCGGTGTCACATATTTGTGTTGTCACTTGCATATGCCTTCCACAAATTATGTTATATATTCCGTCATCTTGGCGACAGGTATTGATGGATGACTCGTGAAATCAGATATTACTGCCGAGCTGTCAATAGGAATATATTTATACTCGTGATTGTACCTAAAAAGAAACAGGACAGGTACTCGCAAATAATAATAAATACATTTTCAGCTAAAATAGAACAGGCTCTACAGTAAACTGTTCTACAGCGTATTATTTTTTTTTAAACCCAAAAGAAAGGACTTAAGTGCTCTCTTTCGTGATCTGCGCCAGCTAAAATATCTTTTCATGATTAATGACGAGTGACTAAGTACACGATTTGTCATCTATTCAAAAGCATTCCGTTATTAATCAAGCAATTTTTCTAAAAGCGTCTAGGTCAATAACAATGGGATTTGAATTGCTAAATGGAATAAGTACTTACGTTACTTTATCAAATTGAATTACGTAGAAACTTAGTTATTAATTATTTTAATGTCTAGACTCTAGACAATTGTTGCTAAAGTGTAAATAAGCATGACACATCATAAAACAATCGATGTAGGTACATGTACATCACGGATGTGACTATGATGTACCTATGTACATGGACAATTAAAGTTAGTGTTATCAAAGCGCGAAATCAAAATTTTTTTTGAAGAACCCACAGTGTCTTATTCAACTTAAATACGGGTACGTGACTGAACATATAGGGTGACTGGTAATTAGTGACCGATACTTAAACACATGATTCTACTCATGACAACAAACAACTTTTACTATGGGACCAAACCTGAAATAGCGAAAAAAAAATCAGCTGTTCCCTACATTTTGACGAATCGTACGAACATAAATGTAGGGAACAGCTGATTTTTTTTTTCGCGATTTCTGTCTCCTGAGATACAGGACTACCTAGTTTAGGAGACAGGGTTACATGACCTGTGTAGATTTATGTAGATATACCATAACGTCTTATACATTATGCTCTTGTGTATCATGAATCTTGTGTGTATCATAATAAAGATTATTATTATTATTATTATTTTTACATATCGGGACCATGAGGTCCCGGTCCTTTGAAAGGCGTACGAGGGGCCGAAGCCAACTCGCAGAGGCCCCTTAGGAGATTGTAATGAAATGCGGCACCATCCGACGATTATCCCTGTATGTACTATGCAAGTCTACCCAAGGACAACCCCCGGTTGGTGCAGAACTATTGCAGAATATGGAAAATTAAAAAGTTCGACTATGGGTTTGGTTGGCTAAAATGGGTTGGTTACCAAGAACTATGGAAGAACTATAGCCCCTGCCTGATCAATGTTTTATATACACTCGGATAAAAATGGTAGGGGGTGACTTGCACACTCAATAATGGGCCCCCGTAAAACTGTCGCTAGCACATAGTGACGTAGCGACAAGGGGGCAACATGTCCTGAGGTGCTTGAGGAGTGGAGAGGTATTCCACGGCTTCCAGAACAATCCCAGAGCCCGGAAGATGGTCAAGATCCCTACGAGCACTTACTGGAATACTTCCTTCCCCCGAGCCCGTTTGCTCTTGCGAATCTCCACTCAAACCGGCCAATAAAGGCAAGAAAGAGTTGTGAGCTCTGTTCCTTATCAGTGTTCACTCCAGCCGGCCAATTAGGTAAGGCAAGCCAGAGGTGAGGAACAAGACTACTCCCGGGAGATAGGGTCCGTGGGGTCGCTACTGCCCAACAGCTCGCCACATGCTGCCCTGCGGATTTCTGTATCTCTCTTGGTCTGGCTCCTCACCCTAGACTTTTTTCGGCAAAGTAAACTCTTCCGCCACAGGCCCAGAGTTCAGAGCGCGCAAGCCCCACCACGACGTCAACGTAGAGATACGGCGGTGGGGTTATTATTATTATTATTATTAGTATCGGTCACTAATTACCAGTCACCCTATATACATGCTCCATCCAATAGCTCTGGTATTCTTTTGTAGGCATTGAAAATTATCAAATAAATTGAAATCACCAATCCACACCTACTTTTAAAAGGAGCGGTAAAGCAATTCCTCTGGATTTGTCTCGATCCCTTCGGTAACCCTTCTTATTGGTAAACGGATGCACACTTTGTCTTGTCAGTACAACTTTATTTGAATATTTAAACACGTTTCCCAACCTATCAGTCAGCTCAATCGTCACCAGAAGTCAGGCATTTCTACCTCAAAGGATCACTTTTCAATTTGTTGAATATAGAATTCTGCCGGTTATATTGGAGGACTCGGTTTACCGTCGTCAATTCGAATAAATTCCATTATATTCTGGATATATACCTTCGTGATTGAATCAGAAATGAAGAAATCCGCAGGGGAACCAACCGAGGTTACCAACATAGCCCGAAGAATTGCCAAACTTAAGTGGTAGTGGGCAAGGCACATTGCTCGCAGAACAGATGGCAATGGGGCCGAAAGGTTTTGGAGTGGCGACCGCGTACCGGAAGAAGTAGCATTGGAAGGCTTCCCAGAAGGTAGACCAATGACCTTATCCAGCCTACGCCCTTTAACTGAAATGATGATGATGATATACATTTTATGTAATGTGTGTCTGTGTGTCGATGAATACAATAAATTACCCATGCGGGTGTGCCAAATATACCGGTGTTGGTATAACGATAATAATTCCGCAGTTACTGAAACTCATAACGTTATTTATATTTTATTACTGCCACATTTGGACAAAATTACTGTAATAAGAGCGAATCGGTCACTGCTGTGAGAGTGTTTCGCCAATTAAATTGTTTTCGCCGAGTGGAACATCATTATGACGCTGATCTGAACAAGTATGTGTAAAGATATCAAAATAATATTACGTCAAATTATCTTGAACTAGGTCATATGTTATGAGAGTGCATCGAAAACCTACATATTGTTGTGTATGTGTGCATTTGCTAATTAAATGTTGTGTGGATACGGACATGTTGTTACACTACTGAAAATAATATTTTCAGCGACATAATAATTACCATGTTACGTTGAACTCTAGGAATTCGCGCTAAATATACTATTCTAATGAACGGTAAGTGTGAACTTCTATCTGCTGATATTATTATCTGAAGATTATCATAATAAATCATTACGAGCAAATATTTTTCTTCTTCGTGGATTCTATATAAAAGCATCGTTCATAAGAATGTTTTCTTTGAACGTCTCGACTGTTTCTATAATCGTTCTCGTTTGGTCATGGTATAAAATTATCTGTCTGTGTAAATTCTGTGAATAATCATTCACGAATCGCGCTGAGAGACTAAACAACAACATGTCATATTGATTTGCTACAATGGCCGAAATATTCGGTTATTCTGCTCTCTTTTCTGAATAAATGTAGCGCTACTCTCTTACCTATTACCACCGTCGACGAAAGACTTGTTGACAACGTATTTATGAGTGTCTCAACAATCATTTTTAACACCTGTTTTAATAATAAATTTATTTCGTCTGTAAAACAGTGCCCGTCACCTTCAGTAGTATCCAATATTGCTATATCTACGAACAATCCCCAAGGGCTTATTAAAGCTCGCATGGAGATATTCTCGGAACCTATAAACCGTTCACGTCTTGTTGAACCCTTTTACTTCCAGTTCTGTTCGAGCCGCACTTGTGTGTTGTTTTTCTCAGTCTTTCATCTTTCTTCGGAACTATTCCACAAATGCGTTTATATTTTGCCGCGAAGCAACCTTTGCCGTCATCTCATTAAGATGTTTATGTTTTCCAACCCGAATTCAAACAACTTCACGGGATTAAAGGTATAGTTTGAAAGTTGGTTTCACTTTGTGGTAAGTAGATTTTTACGTTGGCATTTCATCTTAGCTATGAAAAGCATGTCTGGCGCCTTCTTGTGTCAAAATGGATTTGGGGATCTATCAAGCCATCAGGATCAGTTGGCCAAGGGATTTCACTAAGAAGAATCTTTTTAACAGCGGCTAATTAATCGAGGACCATATTATCGATCGTACTAGTCAACCTACTCTTCTGAACAAAGACGTGATAAATGTGTCTGCCAATGTATGTGTTTCAAAATAAATAAAATACAGAATCGTTAGATGTCTGAGAGAGATGAAGAATTGGAAAAGCTGCGACGACCCCAAACAAATTGAGATAAGGCCCAAGACAAGGTCTAATGATGACTACAAAATACTGAAACAGTTGCAAATATGAGCTTGGTTATGATGGTGGTTGGTGGTTGGTAGGTGTGGTTGGAGGTAGGGTATGGTTTGGTAATATAGGTTTGTTTATATAGATGATACCTTAATTCTATATAGAGGGCTTGTGGCTAAGTGATAACAGGCACACGATTCGATCGATCAGAATAACCTACGCTTGCCGCGGTTGGTCCGTGGATGGGTGACCATCTTTATATACCAAGACCCCCTCCATGCCTCAGAAACCGACCCCACCATATTTGGGAAAAGGCTAGGCAGATGATGCAGATAACCTTTATAATTTTACTGGAAGGCAACCATCTAATTTTAGACCTACGATCATTATAAATGTTCAAAGACAACGTGACGTAGAAACTGGCGGACCATTAATTGAACACTGGTTCTGTTAGTATCAGTGTCAGGTTTACGCGCTAACTACATTCGAGTGCCGGAAGACACCCTCATCAATGTGCTAACGAGATTCTGAACCGAGCAACCTAACTAGCTACAGTCAACTACCTATACAGCATTTCGTTTAATGAAAACATAACTAAATTATTTTGTTCAAAAGTGTCTCTGGGATACTCTGGAAACTGCATACTGAGCTGTGTATGCCAATCAGTCGTTTGTCCAATAATACGCTGACGCATACCATCTATCTACATGAACCTTTTATACTGCAATAGTGAAATAAAATACAGGATTTCAGATTCATATTTTAAAGTCGAGGGCAAAGCTTTATTGTTTCTTTTTTTCCTTTCACAATTCAGTGGGTGGCGTTATAAAATCGAAATAAATAAAATATCGGGCTATCAATCACTTCGTAAACGATTCACTGAATATCAGAAGCTCTTGCATGTTTTATATTCATAGAATGCGCTTTATTTTTATTTTTTACTTGCTTGATGTATTTTTGTTAGAACTTTCAATCGATAGGTTGAAAAGTAAATCAATGAACCAATACGTTTACCTAAGTACGTATAGGTAGGTAATATTTAGGTAGACCGCCCGGTTAGACTGGAAGCTGACCCTAATATAGTTGGGAAAAGGCATGGCAAATGATGACTTAGGCAGACCGTGATGTTAAACTCGAAATATCAGTAATAAGACGTTATGGTAAAACTTAGTTATTTTACCTATGTTACACACATAATTAAGACTGTAGTGATAAAAAGATCGTAATTAAACATGAACTTGGAATTCCAGCGGCTTTCCAGAATTTTTGTATTCAGCATTAAAATAATACAGTTAACTTGTAATTTCCCGTGGGGTTAGAGTTTGACTGGTGATTATCACCAAATCTCAGCAAAGCATCCATTCCAAACTGCATACAAATTGAAATTGACAACACTAGAACTACGTTTTTCTCAGTATGTAGTGCCTACTTTGTAATTCTGATCTTCGTAAGGTGCACTTTAGGATAGTCAAATTATAGATCACGTTCCTTTGCGTAAAATTCGACTTTGGATTTCAAAACCGTTCATGCGCTTGGTAATGAAATCCGAGACCAGGTTTTTTTATGGAAGGCTAAGATTCGCCTTCAAACTTTTATAAACGAAAATCTGGTAAAAAAGTTACAATATTATTTACACATTTTTTCCTAACCACATAATATTTTTCCGTTTTGTTTATGTTGAAAATATACAAACTTGTTGGCAATGAGGAACGGGCAAGTGGGGAAGTATGTGAGTATAAATGAAGAAGTACGTGAGCATAATGTGAGTATTAATGAATAAGTACGTGAGCATAATGTGAGTATAAATGAAGAAGTACGGGAGCATAATGTGAGTATAAATGAAGAAGTATGTGAGCATAATGTGAGTATAAATGAAGAAGTATGTGAGTATAATGTGTATAAATGCCCTCAGCCGAGGTCTATATAAATACCTACATACTCATATTTAATTATTTACACTGAATTTAACATACGTACACTTACTTACTAAACTAGCTTTACTAACTCATAAACTATTATCACTATGGCTCTTCTTCTTCTTAGCGTGTCGATTGCAATCTAAATGGACTCGGCCCAGAATTCGGCTACTTCTTTGGCGCTATCACCAGCGCTCATCAGTTCTTCGCTATGGCTCTGTATTATAATCAGAATATCATCAGATTACGGTCCAGCAAATGTTTTACTTCTAAATACTTCGATTTTTTGTACCGCTTGATACCCCAAACATGCTTTCAAGGACCCCGGTATAACTCGAATTATGAAAGTAGCGTCTTATATAGTGATCAACTTTTTCAAGATAGTGCATGAAGTGTTTACCTACCTCTTTCACTCGTGCTTTTACAAGACCAGAAAGAGAGAAACGAAAACAACAACAAGAGAAGAGAAAAACGCGCAGAAAACACAATGATTATGCACAATGGTATGGGACGGAAGGAAAATTACATTCTTCTCAAATTGCCACTATTCGCCATTTTGGGATCGATAGTAATATTTACCTCATAACAATAAATTTATATGACTTTTGTTTTATCACACGCTATATTGTTAGAAACACTGAAGTGGCAATAGCTTAGCGGTTTCTAAGGCGTGCTTTGGCGCGGAGTTCGAAACAAACAACCACATCGTTTTCACATAAAAATTCAAAAGACTATTTCCATAGATATACAGCGTGTAACGGAAAGGGGGTATCAACCCTGAAGGAGGTGAATGTGCTCATGAAACTCAACAACTTTCCCCAAAGAACATAGGTCGAAATATGAAAAAAAAATTTGGCCCTCCCATAGTAAATCAATCAGCTGGTAGTCAGTTTTGTAAGGGAGGGCCAAATTTTTTTTTCATATTTCGACCTATGTTCTTTGGGGAAAGTTGTTGAGTTTCATGAGCACATTCACCTCCTTCAGGGTTGATACCCCCCTTCCGTTACACGCTGTATAGGTTGGCAAGTACATAGACGCAATCTGTTACCATGGATTCAGTACATGATTCCGGAAATAAACATTATCGTCGGTTATTAAAAAAAAATCTACTGTTTCCTACAAAAGTGCAATACCTACGCGGTCAAAATGTATGGAACAGCTGTTTCTGTTTTTGTCCAGAATCATGTACTGGATTCGTGGTAACAGTTCGTGTGGCGATATCCCTGCCACCTGGTATACTTACCTAAGTACAAAAAAAACCACGGAACCTAAGACATAAACATTTGGTTACTGTATACGTTTTTAAGCCCTGGCTGGAGGCCTCAATTTATTTAGGCATCCACAGGCAGCCTGGTTAAGCAGTCGACAACCGCAGTAAAAAAAAAAAAATTGGCTACTGTACGATAAGAGCCTGCTATTCGTACGAAATCTTATTATACGGATAATAAAGCGAGGACTATGATGTTGCGTGCAGAATAAATATAGTAGGTAATAGCAAGCTCTTCACGTCTCTGAATTATCTCAGGGTCTAAATAAGTATGTAGGTAGGTACGTAACTACTTATTTTCAGACTCTGCTTATTTTTTGACGTTTGATACGCAATAACTTAGTATTGGCGGTGATCGAGTCAAGTGAAAATAAGTAGAAATCTATTTTTGTTTCTCTAAAATAAAATTATCACCATTTCAGCCCGGAATCACCCACTGATTTTCTGCCATTATAAACGATTCCAATTAAGTATCATCAAGTACCAATGACCATAGAGTATTCCTCAAACCAAGAACATGCAGAATTATCCTTAAAGTTCAGAAAATATTTTGTAGCTGTAAACGTAGTCTCGTTAAGGGACAGAATAGGATTTTACATTGCCAATAATAATCCGATTTCATGTCTAATAGCCAAGAGCGTTGGCGTTATTTTCAGTATTATATCGGCTTTACTTAAAACTGCTTTGCCGAAGTAAACCTGGCTTAGTTTTTGAGACAAAAATAAACAATCGGAATATCCGCTATCTCAACTAACTAATCTGCAAGATAGGTTCAAACTGAGGAAAAACTGCCCAAAGTTAGTACAAGGGAATAATATTCCAATTACACTCGTATAATCAGTTACAACATAACATAATAATAAAATAATAAAGCCCTTTTATTCTGAATTGTTTTAGGTTTGTTGGTTTCTGATTTTTTTTACATTCAAGTTAGAGTATGTCCCTCAATTCGACATGCCTCTTGGCAAAGGCCTCCTCTAGCAATTTCCATTGATTTCTATCAGGAGCCTAATGCTGCCGAAAAATGGTGTAAAATCGTAACCGATTATAGTATCCCAGGAACAACAAACGGAGCAGAGGAAAAAGAAAATAGGAAATGGGAGGACGAGTTACAACTTACAGCGGGTCCTAACTGGAGGAGAGTGGCTCGTGATAGAAATCAACATAACAAAATCAGCCTTGCCATGCCGGTTGACGTGCCGGTTTCCTCACGATGTTTTCCTTCACCACATTGAGAGCAGTGGTGATGAAATCATTTACACAAAGTAAAGCGCCTGCCTGGGTACGAACCCACGACCTACAACTCGTAAGTCAGGTCCTTTACCACTGGGCCAACCCTGCTCTCAGTATCTATAATCAGTTAAAAGATCTCATCTTATTTTTTTTTTTTGGATGTTGACGTTCCCTTTTTCCTCGCGGCAGAAGATAATAAAGGCAAACGCACATTACAGCCGCAACGGGCCGCAGCGCAACGCATTTTCATACAAAAAAGTGCGATGCGGCCCGCCTGAGGTGTGCGATAGCTCATACAAAATGTATGAAACTGATTCAGGAGGATTTTTGTTATGCGTTGCGTTGCGACGCGGCCCGCCTTAATCTGCGCGAGCCTTAATAATACAGTTTTCCAATAAATACATACAGGTATGGAGCCTACAACCACAATTATTTTAATGCAGCAACGTTCTCTGCATAAATATTTCTATAGTTTTTAATATCACCATGAGAAATACCGTTTGCATCGTATTAATCAGCAATGTGCACAGATTCACTTTTGTAAGAGGATGTCTATATTAGCATAAGTAAACAATACTGATAAGAGTGACAATACAACAAATATTTTTTAAAGAGGTTTTCCTATTACTCTTTGTGAAATAGATATAGCAAGTAATACTGTAAGTAGGTGTACAGTAAGTAGCTATATATACTTATAGGTAAATGCAATCAACCCATGGAATGCATCTATATGTAGACCTTTTCGCTGAAAATCTGTTTCAGAAAACTCTATATGTGGGCCTACCTAGATATAGAGTTTTCTGAAACAGATTTTCATTTAAGAGTATCTCAAGTAGATACCTACCTACTTGAGATATTCCTAAATTTAGAAGGTATTCTTCTAGTTCTATTATTATATTACTCATTTTAAATGCACAAAACTCTATTACTTATATTTATATCACAACCAAAAGTATAAACTATAGCTAGAACTTACCTATAATTAAAACTCGTTGCAAAACTTTCAAACACAAGGTAAAAATAAATCACCGAAACAGCAATAAAAATGTCCACAAAATAAAATCACATTTTCATGAAAAGTTGCGGTTGTCGCAATGACAAAGTTACTGAACGCCGGTCGTCGGCGCGCTCTGAAACTACGCTGAAACGACCTGCCCTCGCGGGAGCTCGCAACCGACTGGCTCAAGTGGCTCGCCTGAGCATGGCTTGTACACTTCCAGTATTTTCAGTCAATCTAGATACCAAACTTGAGCTCGGGATACGTATTTAATCCCTGGTATCGTGCATAATTTTATCAACGCTTAAACCATCTTTATAAGTGTTCATAAAACATTATTGTCTAGTTGCCAACCGACTTCTTAATCGCAAATTATCTGGTAGCGCGTATGCTTATTATCTTGAATCTATACTCATCACTAGATCACCAAGTAAGTAGTGTCACCTTTCATAAAATTCGGAGAACAGGGGTAGATGACAATTATCTACTGGATCAACAGAAATGAAAATGCAGGCTTTAAGATTGATTCTAAGGGCGCGTTCCCACTATGTCGTGACGACAGATTATCGTGTCGTTTAAAGTGTCGTGGCTTGTGTATTTAAATGGAGGTGTTCACATATAAAACGACACGATTTACTGTCGTCTTCAATATTTTTTGCAGTGACAACAGATTGTCGTGACAGTGGGAACGGCTAGCACGACAGTCGTAAAACGATAAAAAATCATTACGACTAAATCGTGACCGCAAATCGACGATAAAATGTCGTCGCGATCCAATGGGAACATCTAGATACGATAGTCGCTAAACGATAAAAAAATTGGACGAGAAACAATCGTATTAATGGGAACAGCTAGAGACGACAGTCGTCCAACGATAAATTAATCGTTACGACATAGTGGGAACGCGCCCTATGAAGACAAACTCTGTGAGCGGACAATATAAGCCACAAGCTAGCTGGATTTACATAAACTGATAAATAAAGAATAACGCAAAAGCTCATTCAGGGCTGTTCTGCACTATAATTAATACCTATAAAGAAATAGTATAAACGAAGCCCTGACGAGACCATAAAACTCATGAGAACTTAGTGGAGATCGTGGCTAAAATGTCTTAGGTACACATAGAGGCAACTATCAAAAGTGGTCAAATATAATTTGAATAGTTTTCCCTGTTGTT
Organism: Eremobia ochroleuca; assembly: GCA_949629135.1. Classification (NCBI taxonomy): domain Eukaryota; kingdom Metazoa; phylum Arthropoda; class Insecta; order Lepidoptera; family Noctuidae; genus Eremobia; species Eremobia ochroleuca. The sequence continues at coordinate 12,429,992 of OX451392.1, forward strand.
CTCTATCGTTTAGGAAGGCCGCTGTAACAACAATGGACGCAAACACTAGGTACACGAGACAAATATTTGTTACAAATTAATAACAGCTTACATGCCAATTTTGGAAATATTCATTTCGGTAAACTTCTTCATTTATTTAAATGAAGAAGTTTACCGAAATGAATATTTCCAATTTAAAGATAATTTAGAAAATCAAGCTGCGATACATTGAAACCTTTTTCACAAATTAGCCTGAGGGAGTGTGAACTTAACAGTTTAATTCGTCGAGGCTTACCCTTCCAAGAGACAAATAATGTCGGATTGAAAGTTACAAGGAAAATTGTGCCCGATTTTATTTATGCTTGTAATCTTGTTGTTTCTGTTTTGAGATTTCGCAATTAATTGAAAGGCCTAATTACATATTGTTTTAATTTCTTTCCTTCGGTTGTTTAATTTGTTCCGGGTGGAAGTAGGAACGTCCACCAGTCCCTATTTGGTTGCCCTAAAAATATACATAAGTAGGTGGGTATAACCCACCCACCGCCACGGCGGTGCACTGTGAAAAATGGAGGTCTGTACGGCGAGCCGCAAGTACGTCCCTTCCGCTGAAGAACCTATTCCTAGTTCACAGGACAGCCGCGTTTACAGTAGCAGCGGTCGACTTATTGCCCTAAGAGCGTTTTTTTTCATGCGCCGTCGACGCGAGTATGTCGGCTGCAAACGAAACTTTTTTTTTTAAATATAAAGTGTCACAGTCGCTGTTACTTTATTCACATTACAATCTAGCATATTAACTAATAAGTAATTTAAATAATTATAACTTAAGCTGCTAAGTAACAATACAATTAAGAAATCGACCAATAACGTCTTTCTAATTATGTTAAGGGTAAGGGCCTATGCACACCACGTTTTTTAAACGCGCCGTCGACGCGCGTTTGTAGCGATACAGACGCGATACGCACGCAAGTCAGACGCAGCCTGTAGACCTTTGCACACCTGTATAAATAAAGACGCGCGTGTGTAGCGATACAGACGAGATGCAAACGCGCGTGTGTAGCGATGCCACACACGCGCTATTTTGTGAGCTCACAAAATAGACTACATATTTGTTCCCAGGCATTTTTCTTTAGCACTTTATTCGAATAATCCGGCAATCGTGAATTCCACAATATTGGCCGGTTTTGAATTTCAGTTATGAAGTTTTCTGTGTCGAAATGCTCCATTTTTTTGTTCCAAAGACGTGCGGTGCACCAAATCGCTCGATTGCTACGAGCGTAGATTCACACTTCCCTTTCCCTCGTTGCGGGGGAAACCCCGTCCGTAGGGAAGGCGCGAGCGCTAGCGCTCGTATCGGTGTCGCGCGTTTGAATCGATACAGACGCGCCGGTGTTGCGCGTTTGTATCGATACAGACGCGCCGGTGCCGCGCGTTTGTATCGATACACACGCGCCGGTGCCGCGCGTTTGTATTGATACAAACGACAACAAACTGCTCTGCAGAATAAAAACGCGCCGGCGACGCGCGTTCCCAAAACGCGCGTCGACGGCGCGTTTAGAAAACGTGGTGTGCATAGGCCCTAAGACACTTGATTCACGTGTTCATTATAATAAGTCAGCACTTGCACTATACTTTGAGTTCACTCACACTGCACTAAACTAACTTAAAAGGTTTTACCCTTTTTAGTCTTCGCACTAGATCAGTGTTGTCAAGGAGTTGGATCGCCTCGACATTCACGTGATGATGAAGTCTGTGTTCATGAGCTTCTGCATATTTTTGTATTACTGTGTGTTTACGACATCCATCTAAAGGTCCCGGTGGGTGGAGGTCGCTGTTTCTAATGTACCAGGGCGCGTTGAATATGTATATACAACGTGTAACGTTAAATGCGCAAAACTTGAAAATAATTTGATCAGAATAACGAGCAGAATCCATTGAACCACTTTTTAATATAGGTCACATTTTTCAAAAAATCTTCATTAAAAACGTGGCCGTGTCTATTTATTAATAGGTCAGGCCATCGCGGCGCAGCGGCCCGGTGACGACTCCTCCTTCGATAGAGCGTCGTCGCAGACGCAAGAAACGATCAGAATGGCCAGTAAAAATAAAACAGCACATAAAACCTCTAAAATTGGTTTAGTGATTTATTTTCTTTCTGAAATAGGTCAATTGAATTCAAAATCAGTTGGGGTGTCTGAGGTTTTGCGCATTTAACGTTACACGTTGTATATATACATGTTTTGAAATCGTTGTATGTATGTCTTGACGATTGCTTTGGCTGGTGCAGCCCCACAGCTGAATACCGTAGGTCCATACAGACTTTAAAACTTGTTTATAATATGTCAATAATTCGTTAGTTATTGATAATGGCGACTGTCTCCCAAGTAAACAATACATTTTTGTATATCGAATATCTAATTCAGCTCTTGTCTTTTTTACTTTTTGGTATGGATTCTTGTTTTGATGCAAGCTGTAAATAATGAATAATAATGATAGATACAAATTTAAAACTAGAAACCAGCTAGTAACAGCCGCACGGGACCATCGATCAGGTTAAGCTACTCTTGCCGCGGTTGGCCGGATTTGTGACCATCTTTACATACCGAGACCCCTCCGTGCCTCGGAAAGCACGTTAAGCCGTTGGTCCCGGTTGTCTTTCGTGGATCTTTGACAGTCGTTACACCCGTAGTCAGAAACCCAAAAGTCTGACAACCGGTCTTACCAAAGGGTATCCAGTAATTGAATTGTGGAGGTCAGATAAGCAGTCTCTCCATGTAAAATACGGGTAGGTATTCAGCTGCATCCGGTTAGACTGGAAGCCTACCCCAACATAGTTGGGAAAAAGCTAGGCAGATGATAACAAATTTAAAACCAGAAAATACCTATACAGAATATCGATTAAATTTAAAATTAAAACTAAGTTCAAATAATATAAGTACGAAAATACGGTTCCTACCATAAGAAAATCTTAGAATTCCTATCTATTGTCTTAATTATCAAGTAAACATACCGCATATGCAACTGTAAAACAATAAAACAAAATCCATGGTAGGTATATTTTTGGAAAAAGAACACAATTGATTTGCCTAATACTTTAGCACATGTCTGCTAATAATGGTTTCAAATTATGTATCTTAATTTGTATCTTAATTTATTTTTTTTTATTGTATTTCTTGGTATATTGGCGTTGCTAGCTGACATATGGCAAATAATTTAATTTAGTGTTCTGTGTCTTGTAATGTTAATTGCTTTGCATACCTTGTATTGTATTCAGTCAAGCATTTTCTAACTAAACAGACAGCTGTGCTGCTGGGGAGTTTGTTGCGCCACTTCTTCTTCCCAGCGAAAGCACTAGGAAGTGGTGAAGGGCGGGCGTTTTGGGGGACTGTCTTTTGTAATTTTGACGTTCGAAAAGTGCTGATTCTCAGCCTAGTTTTAATAAATGACTTTTGATTTTGATTTTGATTTTGAGAGTAGGTGCAGTCCACTCAAAAAACATGCGTCTTTTCGCGGACGGCTTAAAACAATCCTCTTGAAAGTGGGAAGAACAAATTACACTTTGGTTTGAGGGAAACCAATTACTTTTCCGTCTGTTGCATGTATCCATTTATTTTTAATTTCTGGATCTTTCGGGAAACTTAAATAAAATGTATTCATTTTGGTAAAACAGGTTGTTAATATAATTTCTTACTCAGAAGAACTAGCAATTATCGATATCCATATCTCAGCGCTACGCACTGGCACGGTAATGTTATCAGGTCTGTTTAGCCAGATGGAGGCGACATGTGCCACGCCTACAAGACATATCCCTCGATATCCGTGGGCGCGCCATTTCAAATTAGACAATCTTTACTACCTGCTGAACTTCAAAGTGTTACCTTCTACCGACATGCGGTCGGTTATACAACGGTAAACGCGCAGAGTGTCAAGTGAATGGTCCTGAGTTATATCCCCAACCGGCATACAATTGAGGATGAAACTCAGGGCCAACTAACTCCTAGCACACTACCTAACTGCTTAGTTGCCTCAAGCTAGAATATCAAAATTTGTGTGCGTGCAACCAAAACTCCAATATTACCTTTAAAAAAATGCACAACGGTTACAAAATCATACAAAATAATTATCAGTGTTAAGTTAGCAATATAGCGAAACATTCCAACGCTCGAAATTGTGGCGGCATCTATAACGCCACATGAGAACTACGCTTCACACTGACGTCACGCAAAATCCTGCATAGCGCCAGCAAAGTTCGCCGCGCGACTAACATAAAACGTCCTGAAATCGTCGGACAACAAGTTCCGACCACCGTCCTTCCGACCTCGCCGCCCCACTCCATGTCCGCCCCGACCCTAACTCGAGGCAGCCCGTGTCGCTGACTCTATTGCTTTCAATTCGCGCTAAAATAATCCGATCCAGCCTGTTCCTTACTGCCCTCTCCCAGCGACGCTTTAAGTCGCTTAATTTTTAATTTTTTTATGCCCTGGAGGCCTTAACTTATTGAGGCACCCACAGGCAAGTCCGGTCGTAGACGACAACCTCCTAAGTTGAACTGCGAGAAGCCATTCCCAAAAAAAAAAATCGTCGGGCAGTAAGCCCACCAGACATAGCACCCGTCTCCTCCCTTCCCTTCTTCTTGTCCTCCCTTTTCTGAGGATGTTCCTCATAGAGGATAGACCTCTATAAAATAATCCAATCTCTGTCTTCATAGCAATGAGGGTTTCCTGAAATGACGTTCACTAGGTGGCAGCACTGAGACGTCAGGTCCGAGTACCTGTCAAAAGTGTCAAAGCGCCTATATTTTCTTTAGTCCTGACTGAATGAAAAACGAATGAATGAAACGAATGATGAACGTCATCATATATTTTAAATTAATTGCCGAAATGGAAGACCTCTTGCCAAAGTGGCGCCAACTGGTGGCGTAAATTTTTGTGAAAACCCTCATTATCTCGACCTCAATTTTAAGAAACTGATTTCTTAAAACCTGAAGATGGAGGTTCTCACTTCGAACTGTATGTTTATTGATTACAAAAGTACAGTCAGCAACTAAAGTCGATCATCACTTCAGTTTTTAAACAGTATTTTAGTAGAAAAATTAATTAATTCATTGTGTCATTATTTGCGCATAATGTAGTGCATTCTGTGCTTTTCTGTAAGTAATGAGGCGCTAAAGTAATAGTTAATAATAAACTCACTGTTGAAATGCCGAATAATAAATAAAATTTGTTAATTCTATTTTCGGTAGATCATACATTCTGTAACACATGCTAATTCCATGTAAATGCTTATATTTATTACTAAACCAGATGCCTTGTGGTACATTTTTATGTTTGCATATAGCAATACCGCGTGCTCTTTGGGGATCTATGCGATGCAGGGTGCAGGACTACTACATAAGGTAGATACACACGCATCGACTTACTGGCGATTTCAAAATCTCACGTCCACACATAAAATTGATTGGTCGTAAGATATTTCAAAATCCGTGTGTGCACGTGAGATTTTGAAATGGCCAGTAAGTCGTTTTGGGTGCAGGTATGGAACCAGTATGTACTAAATAGAGGCCCTTAAGTGAAAAAATAAATTTATTCGTACTTAATAAGTTAGATAACCACCCTATTTTTTTACTAGTTAACAATCTCACGGTCTTAAGTTACCTGTGGAGTTGTAATTTTGGATTTGAATGCTGTCCCACGATTTTTGACGGTGAGTGTTACCTACATCCTAACGCAGTTGTCACATAACAATTCTTGATATTTTACCTCATGCTACTACATACATATTTTGTTCTAGTAACACTAAAACTATCGAACGAGATAGCAAAGTGACGTCATTTCCGTCTGTTGTTCTTGCTGAGAAGTGATTTATTTAGGTGAATAACGGGAGTAGTTTTCTAGGGTAAGCATTAACTGTTATTAAACATCCCTGATCTGATAAAGAATATTATTAATAATGTCTAGTTACCATATGTTTGTAACGTAAGGTGAAGTACTAGTAGTTTTGTAGGATAAATCAATGATTTTCGCCTACAAAATAAATAAAGGCTGTTTTCATAATAAATGTCGTTAAATCACATTTGCAAGCTGTTGATTTTTCCTTTGTCAAGGGTGAATCTGGCGCATATAGCGTCGCCGCTCTTTTTGTTGATCATGTTTCAAATGCATTAAGACAATACTCGATAATAATTTCTCGACCTTCTTTAAAAAGGGCGACAATGCCCTACTTACGAATTATAGGCCCATCTCACTTCTGAGACATAGACATGTCTCAGAAGTTTGATGGGCCTATAATTCTTTAAACACCTTGTAGACACAAGGTGTTTTCAAGTGTCATCACGAACCGTCTCGCGTGCAGTATTGACTACATCCAGCTTCCCCAACAAGCCGGATTCAGTTAACGTTTTATCACAGTAGACCAGTAACCTGCCGCAGCGAATGTATATAACATACGCTGCGGCAGGTTATACGGAAACCGAAGAATATGACCTGCCTTTTTAGACTACGAGAAAGCCTTCCATTCGTAACTTGGGCTGTACTACGGTCTCTTGAATGTTGCCAGATTTACTAACGGTAAATCGATATTCTGAAGTTACCAGTTCGAAACTATTCACCATTGCATTGGAGGATGTCATCAAGGTTCCGGACTGGAAAGGAATAGGCATCAATATCAATGTCGAGTACCTGACTCACCTTCGGTTTGCCGACGATATAGTTATCATGGCTGAAACTATGGAGGATCTTAGTAAAATGCTCGATGACCTCAGTAGAGCTTCTCAAAGAGAAGGTCTTAAAATGAACACGGACAAAACAAAGGTCATGTCAAAATGACCATGTAAAATCCACTCTCATGAATATCGGAGACCCTACACTCGAAGTTGTGGACGATTATTTTTACCTAGGGTCAAACTGTCCAGTTAGGTAGGTCCAACTTCGAGAAAGACAAGCGTCGAATCTGTCTCGGCTGGGAATCTACGCAATATCTTCTCGTCTCACATACCGCAGTCGTAACCAGTGCGTGTTGTCAGTGATGACATATGGAACTGAAACGTGGTCGCTCACACTGGGCCTCATCAAAGTCATCCAAAGGGCAATGGAGGGCGCTATGCTTGGAATTTCCTTGACGACCTGCTCGAATCAGAAATGAAGAGATCGGCTAGAGGACCAAGGTAACTGACATAATCCAAAAAATTGCCAAAGTTAAGTGGCAGTGGGCAGGGCATATTGCTCGCAAAACAAATGGCCAGGACGAAAGGTTCTGGAGTGGCAACCGCGTATTGGAAGACGAAGTGTTGGAAGGCCTCCCACAAGGTGGACCGATGACTTTGTGAAGACCGCAGGAATCCTCCGGATGCGAGAATCACACGACCGGTGGAATTGGCGGTGCTTGGAGGAGGCCTGTCTGGCAGTGGTCATCTTCCGGCTGAAATGATAATGATGAGGTAGAGCTACGTTGTTTCTCTTCGTTTTAAACATTACCGTAATGCTCGAAACATTTTAAGTCAAAATATGATTTTTAGTATTTTCAAAATTAAATAGCAGCGAAAGGGTTAATTGTATACTTTCGTTGTCTGGCCGCCACTTTAGTTTTTGGTTGCAAAATGAAACCCGAATGGATGTCCTTCAGGACAAGGGTGGAGGTATTTCTCGACCTGGCCAAAGCTTGCGACACCGTCATGATTCCTTTCCTTGTGGACAAGTTATTTAAGATCGGTGATCGCGATAATGCTCAATTTTTATTTTGGTTTTTTTTTTCGCCATTTGCAAGGAGTCAAGATAAAGTAATAAGTTGTTTGGGTTACCGATGGCGTCCCACAAGGCAGTATTCTTGGCCCGAGTCTTCTTGATTTACATAAATGACCTGTCAGTTATAATATATAAATGAGCTGCGACTTATAAACGGCAAGCTAAGCTATTTTTACCTACGTTGATGATATGGCAATCATATTTCATGGGATGAAGTTCACCGAAGCGCTGAACTGGGATTGCATAGAGTTAGTAAGATCTAACCGCCTTACTTTGAACCTTTCCAAATTTACATTTCTACAATTCTCTACTTTACTCTCAACTCCAATCTTAATTTATAGGTTTAATTTTAGAAACGAAAACTAGATTTATATTTATGCAACTTGGAGTGTAGCTCTATTAAAAAACGAGTTAATGAAAAGGGAAGTGTCTGCCACTGGTAAAAGAACTTTAGTGGAAAAGTAAATAAAATAGAAACATTTTATATTATAATTCATATATTATTTTTTGTTGGTTACCTTTAAGTTTATTTTTTGTTGAAGACTGGGGGCGGACAGAAATAACCAGTTCCCTATTTGCGTAACACACTTTCAACAACGTAAATGACGCAATTAATGTTGTTGAACTTACAAAATGAATAGCATTGCTGACAGCCTATCCTTAAAAACTTACAGAGAGGTTAATTCTAAAATGTGGAAGAACCGACCTCATTTGGATCGCGGGCAACCTCAAAGCTGAGATTTATGCGGGGAGAGAATTGTTCCAGACGTGATCATCGCTTTGCGAAGCCGGTTGGGTGATTCGTTTCGACTAATGCACGACAATGCACGTCCACCCACGGCTAGAGTCCATACGGGATATGCGCCAAAGAAGAGCTCTGCCGGGTGTGGATGCCGTGCAAACTCCACAACAACTTTTTGACTTATTAGTATGGCCGCCCACGGTGGGCGGACGTTCTTCAAAGTGATTTTGACTGACCAAATTGCTGTGATCGTTTGATTGGTGTCAATCATGTGTCAATGGTGGAAACACAGATTATAACTATTATTATTATCTTTTCAGTAAAAAATGTTATAATCCTCATTTTTGCCTTTTTGTAGCCATTTAATTGACGACTTAGGTTAATTTCTCACAACTTGCAAAAATTTCAGTTTCTTAATTTTAACAAAATATAGGGTTGTGTTGTTAAACATAGGAATTAAAGGAAGAAGGCAGTCTTGTAAGACTAGATTTGGTAAATATTAATTTGTTGGATAATTTTTTATAGTTAAAAATGTAGGTACTTGATCCCTAGACACTTGTGATGTGTGTAGCTGGCTTACAAAAAATGTAATGGATTGCACAAACTAGGTAGATGTATAGTACTGGCTGTCAAATTCTTAGAAGCTGGATAGTAACGACATCTGAAGTGAGCAAGAGGCAGTTTTTATCCCTATTCAGTAAAAACAAACAACGTATCAAGCAATAGGAAACTATAAAAACTATAGTATTTATTTATGTTATTCAATAACACATACATTTGTTTTAACAGGTAAGACCCAAGCTAACAAAAGTAGTCATGAATTGCTAATTGTCCAGCCCCAAGTAACGGGTCTGGGTAAAAGCACAAGTTACACAGTGGACAACGTACTAAGTGTCATCCTCTGGAATTCCTCTAAAGATCTGGAAAATATGTCCAAACGCCGAGAGACACTATTAAGTATTCTTACTGCATGAGTACGTTAGGTGTTAACTTTAATGAGTTTGTACGGGTTGCCGGAACTTTAAAAAGTTCCTCCCTCGGTCCCAACCGTAACCTTCAGGCTGGACGATCAATCCCAACGATTCCAATATTTGTGGATTATTCAGTATCTCACGAAAAACCATAAAAACATATTTTACAAGAGCGAGGTTGCGATAACAAAGAGAGTTGAATACATAAGTGGGTAGAAAGGGTAAACACCAAACTGCTTCAAGTACTGATATTGGGTAAATTTGTTCTGCATATTTTCCAGCATCTGAGAATGCTTCACGTCATAAGGATTCCAGATGATAGCACTAGTTTCCGAGTTGCTTCGTACCAACGCATTGTAAAGTTAACGCATTGTAACAGTTCGTTCAATATCACAAAAATAAGTCAGTTTGGACGACTTATGTGAATATATTAAGCTTTTTTTTAAAACTAAACTTAAAATATTAGAAAAAGCCGAAAAATGTTGAACACCGTCTTCGACAAAATGCTTCACGTGGCGCCATCTGCTCTCTCAGCTTTTCGTCAGATTCCCAATACTGCACAAAATGGCAAAAGACCTGGTTCCCGTGACATCAAAAAAATAAAATAATTGATCGTGTTGTGTTGCATTGCACGTTTGTTCTCGTTACTGACTTTTTGTTTCCATAGATTCGTAGACTTGACTATTCGTATTCACTCACTATTCAGTAACAAACAATAAAAACGATTAGAGTACGAGTTACTTGAGGTCGTTGGATTACAAAATTAATTGTTGTAGAGTGTACATAGTTATCAATATAAATTGCATTGCTTGTAAGCCTGCTTGGCGACTGAAATCGCTGAGATGTTTTCAGAAATCAAGTGTAATCTTTAGACATCAACAAGCCTTTTCGTACAAAAGCGCTGGCGCTCAATTTTCAGAAGTTCGAAACCAATCGTAAATCACGGCGTCGAAAAAAAGTGAAGAATCTGCCCATTTGGAAGCAGATAATCGATACAAGGTTTGTATGTTTGTGACATTTAATTTCTCGAAATGCCCTGCTACTTGCTTAGAGACAGTGATATTATTGATTAAAAACTAGAGATGCTAAGTGTGACCCGTAACGGCTTTAACTGTATTGTAAAAATGTTGATCTACTTTCCTTTTGAAGACAAATGTTATGAAACAGATCACAGTTAAAGCCTACAATGAAGTGTCATGTGATGTCTGAAATCTCCTGAGTTCATGTTTTCTTGTCAGCAATATTAAGAATACAGTCATCATTTTTAATGTAATTACTTTTAGGTCTGGTAATTGATTCTAGGGCATAATATATGTTATAATTTATGAAGGTCATTTTCAATTCAAATGTTTCATTCATACTGTAAAAAATAATTACTATTCCCACACTCAGATGCCAGCTGCTAGTTTTGGATTGGCCCAGCTTCCAGGAACTGGAGACTGTGGGATAAAGGATGTATGGAATCACAACCTTCATGAAGAATTTCATATCATAAGACAAGTGAGCTAATTTATTACAATTAATATTATTGTGATATAAAGAATGTCAAGTCAGAATTAACAATAATGTAGTGTTCTTTCTTTTAGGTTGTCCAAAAGTACCACTGGGTAGCAATGGACACGGAGTTTCCAGGAGTTGTTGCCCGTCCAATAGGAGAATTCAGATCCACTGCTGACTATCAGTATCAACTGCTAAGGTAATCTTTCTTGCATTATTTTTTGCACTTATTTATGTGAGCGGTAAACTGCACATAAATAAAGTAATTCTCATGTGTATTAAGCCCAGAAGGCAGGATACCAGTAGTTAGGCTGGGCAGTATTCTATTTATTTATTTATTTATTGGTCTATCTACAATTGTTACACTTTTAAATCTAATAATACAAGCTAAAATACACACCAAGTGTACAATATGATGCGATAGACACAGCATGCATGAACTTAACTAGAAATCATGAATTAAAGTAGTTGTACAGTTTTATACATTCTTAATATCTAAGCAGTTGAAAAATTAAATAAATATGTAGGTTAAGTAAACATAATTCAGTGCAGTGTTGAACATTTTTGGTGGACTTGGTGCTTGAATTTTTGTAATGATGTGCAACAAATGTCTATAACATCATTAGAATTATTTTTTTTTATATATTTTTATTCTATTGGTTCATATAAGCTAAAGATTGGGATAAGTGAAAAAAATCAGCAGAGTAATTACATAACACAGTAACAGTAGGAATATGGTACATTTATTGCGTTATTTACCTTGTGTAGCAGACAAATTTTTCGAACATATGAAGCAATGGATTAGCAACATCCTTCAAAATGATTCAAATTGTTAATGACTGTGTGTTAGGCAACTAGGGTGCCTTTGCCCTGCAGTGAGACAACACATAATTATAACAAGCCGTGATGGGTGCTACTCTGGACAGTTACGCTAATCGTAAATGGTGCGACTTTGCAATGTCGCAAAAAATAATAGGTGCTAGCCCTATTATATCAACTTCCTGATTAAGACCCTCTAAAAAATTTGTTCACATACATGAATACATAAATATACCCACACCGATTCATCAACTTAAACGTTATCTGGCTTTACTTAGAACACCTCACAATGTAAAGATATCACAGAAATCCGATTTCGAAAATCCGGGTGATCAGGAAGTTGAAATTAATGAATCCGTAATCGATTAGACTTATTAAATATAATCGAAATTAAATTGACCATTTATAATGGCAACCCTAAACTTCGCGTGTGAAATTCGCAATGATAATACGATAAAATACTTATTTACTTGTTATGATCACGGTGTCTTAGTTAGAGATAGAACATAAACTGATAATTCCTATTTCAAAAACTTATATTTTTTGATTAACTTTCAAAATTGGTTCGCGGTGGGCCATATTCGGGCATTCACCTTTCATGAAAATAACACACCTATTCAATTTAATATTGATTGTATAAGAAAACCAATTTTATTTCCTTTTGAAATGCCACCAGTTTATACCATTATGCAGTATAGGGTACATGTGAACACAAAACAACCAATATCAAAAAGAAATTGCTAGTTTATAGTGTAATACCCAATATTCATTGTATAATTTCAGGTGTAATGTTGATCTCCTGAGGATTATTCAGTTGGGTCTCACATTCATGGATGAAAATGGCAAAACTCCTCCTGGTTACACCACATGGCAGTTCAACTTTAAATTCAATCTACAGTAAGTTATAAAGACTACATATTACAATTCAATATTTATCAATAATAATTATGAAATTGGTGCAGAAATAGATAATATTGAAGGGAAATTCATACAAATCTAAATATTTTCAAGTGCATGTTAATTAAAATCAAAAGTAATTTTATCAAAGGCTGAAATCAACACTTTCAAAAGTCAAAATTACATAAGACAGTCCACTGCCTATCTGACCTCCACAACCTAGTTACCGGGTAATACGAAGACTGATTGTCAGACTTTTAGGTATCTGATGACCCGTAAGGACTGTCAATGACAGCCAGGACCAATGGCTAAACATGCTTTCCGAGGCACGGAGGGGTCTCGGTATCTAAAGTAGGTCACCCATCCACAGACCAACCGCGGCAAGCGTAGCTTAACCTAATCGATCTACCTTTGCGTCTGTTATCATTTAGCCACGGGCCCTACAAGACACAGAACATTAAATTAAATTATTTGCCATATGTCAGCTAACCATGCCAATATACCAACAAATACAATGAAAACTATACTGAAGCAAAAAAAATTGTAAATGAAACTTAAAACCTAAATAAAAGCCTCCAGGCATAAAGGGTGTGACAGCTTACATATGCAATGCTGGATAATGTTAACAAAGCTGTCACTCGAAGTCACATTCTGTCGAATTATTATTAATGTCAACAATACAAACTAGTCTCAGGATGATTTATTGTTTGAACCTCAGTATAAAGTAATGTTTGTTTAAGAGTATATTGGTGCCGATTCTGTTGTTCAAAAACTAAACTGAATTTAAGTTATGTGCATCTTTTTCTTTCTATTTCATTACGAAAAGGACAGAAGAATAGAACATAAACATTAGTCTAGTCCTGTCAAATTAAGATACTCCATAGACAAGTTTAAACATGATTAAAAAATTGGCTGCTAAAAATACGTCAGTTTACGTCAGGTGCTGACTAATTTAACAGGACTAAACAAATATTTATCTTATGCCCTTTTCATAATGAAATGGAAAGAAAAATATGCACTAAACTTCAATTTAGTTTAGTTTATGAACAAGGGAATCGGTGCCACTGTAAAATTAATTAATGTGAGAGTTCTCAAAATGATGTCCATTAAACTAGATTTTTCCTTACTTCAGAGAAGACATGTATGCACAAGACTCAATAGATTTACTGCAAAATTCTGGTCTGCAGTTCAGGAAACATGAAGAGGATGGGATTGAACCCCTAGAGTTTGCAGAGTTGTTGATGACATCTGGTACATTCTTAATTATATATATATCTTTTTAACTTTGCAGTAATACTGACAATGAATAATTTTCCACGTCATCTTTGTGTATCTAGAATTATGTTGACAATCTTCATTTTTTACAGGATTGGTTCTAATGGACAATATCAAATGGCTGAGTTTTCATTCCGGTTATGACTTTGGCTACCTTCTGAAATTGCTAACTGACCAGAACTTACCACAAGAAGAAAATGATTTCTTTGAAAGCCTAAGGCTATATTTCCCAACAGTTTATGATGTGAAAGTAAGTTTTGTTATTTGTTTAAAAAAAATATTCCTCAAAATATATATAACCTTCCCTAGGACCAGTACAATACATTCATAATGGCACACCCTAATAGTATATTAGTAGGTCTCACCCTATTGGTATATTATTCACTGAGGGGATAAAGCAGTGTCTTAAGTCATGGGCACCATTTTAAGACTAGAATCCTGAGTGCAGAGAGAGATTCAAGCTTGTTTAAGATGAAGACACCTTTATCCCCAAGGATAATTCTGTACTTTTTACACCTGCGAGGTATTAAAGCCCAATTCAATATTGTGTTTTTTTTTTTTTTTGTATGGTTTCAAATTGAAATCACGTTATTGACCAGTGGGTTATAACAAAATTCAGTACAATTTACTCCCCGGCTGGCTCCAGGGCAGGGCAACTGGGCTGACATAATTATAATTTGACATTATAGAGTTCTAAAAATATTTTGCCATCTTATTTGAACATTCAGTTCTTGTTTTTTTTTTAATTTTCTAATTTTTATTGCAGTACTTAATGAAGTTATGCAAAAACTTGAAGGGTGGGCTGCAGGAGGTGGCAGACCAACTGGAGCTGCGTCGAGTGGGACCACAGCACCAAGCTGGTTCTGACTCACATCTCACAGGAATGGCCTTCTTCAAAATCAAAGAGGTACTTAACTAAATCATTCAAGTTGTTATAAACAAACTTACAGGTACTCAAGTCAAAAGAGAATGGCCAACAAACTATGGTTATCAGACCTGAAGCCCAATAGCCTTAACATATATGGGGTGTAACAGAAAAACTAAACACACTTTTCTATTTACAGATATTCTTTGATGACAATATCGAAAGTTCGAGTGGACATTTATATGGATTGGGCGCGCCCTTCCCTGTGAATGTCAACAACTTCCAAGACAACGGCGAAAACGGAAACTCCTCTTGATCTTTAGAAAACGGGCATGTTATAAGCCTGTCGCCAGAACCTCGAGTGTTCCATATCTCAGAGTGAAAGTACCTTTTCAATGTTTGCTATGTACATAGAATACAATGGCGTGTGACATTTGGACATTATTTAAGTCATTACTAAACTTCTCCTTCATCTGTGAATAAACCTCTTGTTTTGTCCACTATTTGATTTATACACAAATTATGAAATACAAATTAGCAATGAAATCAAAATTATACATGTAAATAAATTCCACACATAATAATTATACAACTTAGGTTGATATTATACAATACATAATGTCAAAATATTATTTTTACTTAGATTTATCCGTATTTCGTATATTTTATAGATTTAAGACTATTATTTCCTCGTAAGGTTTTATCGATTTATATTATAACCTAACACTTTAAGATTTCGTAGTAATTATTTTTTGTAATGTTTAAAATATAAATACCTAGTTTTAAATTTTATTAAGTTTTATTTCATTTGAAACAACAATTTTTGTAATTCATGTGGGCGGCGGCGCAGCACATGAGCGTTGCTGCTGCGTCGTCATTCATATTGGGGCCCTAGAAGATACGTTTAGCTGTTTAGCTTCAGCGACCAGCGATTATAACGGCAGACTGTTTACCGTCTCCTTTTCTTTTTTTTGTATAAAAAAAAACTTTGCCCCACACTACAAAACAACAAAAACAGGATCTAAAACGTGCACGGACTAGAAGCCAATGACACAAAAATCTCTTTTAAATAAAAATCTTTTTTTTTTACATTCAATCCGTTTTTTAAAGCTGTCTGATGGCTTTAATCAAAGGATTGAATATCGCTACGAATACATTGATAATTTCCGCGCGTAGATTAAGTGTACCTGTAAGTTGAATTTTTACATTATTTGTAGATTTATTTGTTTCAGGACTGATTTTTCCAACGCCAGATAACTTATCCTAGGAATAATTTTGAATTTTTGACAGTTCATTCATACAAAAACTGTCAGACGTCAATTTAATTCCACGTCAAAAATTCAAAATTCATCACTGGTCACTATCTAATCTAATCCATAATTATTATCTATGGCTTTGTCCATGTAGACTTATCTGCTATCTGGGCCAGCTTGCCAGGTCTACTAACTTGTCCATTGATCTACGGATTTTGGGCCCATAATAATAATAATAAAGCCCTTTTATTCTGAATTGTTTTAGGTTTGTAGGTTTCTGAATTTTTGTTTACATTCAAGTTAGAGTATGTCCCTCAATTCAGCATGCCTCTTGGCAAAGGCCTCATCTAGCAATTTCCATTGATTTCTCCTCCAGTTAGGACCCGCTGTTAGTTTTAACTCGTCCTCCCATCTCCTGTTTTGTTTTTCTCTGCTCCATTTGTTGTTCCTCGGATACCGATCGATTGCGATTTTACACCATTTTTCCCTGTTTTCTCTCATCATGTGGCCTTTTCATCTCCACTTTAGCTGGTCAATTCTGGACAGGACATCGGTTATTTTTGTTCTGGCTCTAAACTCGTCATTTCTTATTCGGTCCATTTTACTAGTTCCCGAAATGCTTCGTTCCATGGAACTTTGGCAGAACTCAAGTTTGTTTCTATGTTGTTTTGTGAGTGCCCATGTTTCTCATCCATAAGTAATACAAGGTAGTAAACGGGTGTTAAAAACTTTCCTTTTTGTAGCAATGCCTATATCTCTGGATTTCATTATTTCTTTTAGTGACCAATATCTTTTCCAGCCGTTGGTGATTCTCATGTTTATTTCTTTGGTCGTTTGGTCTTTAGGAGAGATGAGCTGTCCCAGGTAAGTGCATTCCTCTACGTATTCAAGTGGCTGGTTACCCACCTTTATTATTTCTTTTTTTGAGTTGGTTAATAAAGGGGGTAGCGGGTTAAGGGGGGTCTGGCGGCCCCCACCGAATCTGGTAAAATCGTTCCAAAAATCTTGAAGAGGGTCGAAAAACAAGCAGTATAAGCTTTTTACCGACATTACAACCCCAAACGAAAACACAGTAATGGCGAAAAATATGATTTTTTGTGATTTTTATTTTTTTCAACCAGTTTAATTTATTTTTAAATGGTTTAAACGCAATTAAAAAATTTGTTTTGGATGTTTGGAAGTCCCCTGATTTTTTTCAGATTTTTTGGTCAAGTAAAAACATGTGAATTTTAGGTTTCAATGCGAAAAAATCGTGAAAAACGCGTCATTTTCAATATTCAACCCTCTTATTTTTAGGGTTGTTTTCATTTTCCCGAGGGGTGCTGTATAGTATAGATAGCGGCAATCGTCCTCTTTCGAATGCAGGCAATTGGACTCAATTTGGTCAATTATGGTGAGCGACGCGATTTTTTGAAAAAAACTCGAAATTTCAACTTTTGGTAAATTACGGCGCGTACTTGGTATAATGCGTCTTTGCAATAAAAAATACATCTCTATAGGGGTTTTTGAGGTCGCTGATCACGAATTTAAATTTGAAGACTGCCGTAAATAGCTTGGGGGGCATAGGGTCACCTTGTCTGACGCCTCCTCTCCTCACTTGGATTTCTGGACCTATCAAATCCAGTTGTATTCTTGCTTTACTATTGGCGTATATGGTTTTGACTACGTTTATGTATATTTCAGGTATTCCTTGGTTCTCTAGACTTTCCCATATTGCTTCATGACTTATGCTATCAAATGCTTTGTGAAATCAAATCAATCAATCATCTATGAAAGCCATGTATAGGGTTTTGTTATACTCATTATATATCTGCATGATCTGTTTTACGGTGTGAATGTGATCTATTGTTGAAAAGTTTTTTCTGAAGCCAGCTTACTCCATTGGTTGATTTTCGTCCAGTTTCTGGCTTATTCTTTCTAACATAACTTTGGAGAATATTTGGTAGATGTTGGACATTAAACTTATAGGCCTGTAGTTCCCTATGTCTACTATTGGGCCTTTCTTATGCAGGAGAATGATATGTGAGGTTTCCTTGCACCGAACCAAAACGCGCAAAGTAAACGAACCACTTTTATTGATTTTTCGTTTGTCTTGGACATGAAGTAAATTCTCATATTCGCAACCTCATCATTGGTGAGCAGCATGGGGTTGGTTAACGACGTTAGACGATTACATACCATTCTCGTGTTATTCGCAGACTTTTTATTCAATAGCATGGATAAACAAGTTCCAAGTTGACGCTGGGCACACAGATTTTTGGAAGGCTTTTGACAGGTGGATGGCTTACATAAATAATAGATCGTAAAAGATACATTAATGGTTTCCAATTAAGTTCAATCATTGTCACCTCTGAGGTGTTCAGCGGTCAATTCTACTATTTATTTTGTTTATCAATGACGCTGAACGCTTTCAAACATTCCCGATTTCTAATGAAAGCCGATGACATTAAACTTTACAAGTCGTGCAAAAGCACTCAAGATTGCCTATTTTTGCAGGAGGAACTTGATACGACTTTCTCGAACATGTTCATACAACAAACTCCAGCTTAGTTTCCCCAAAGATAATCCACCCCCAAGGGTGGATTATCTTTGGTTTCCCGAAATGCAATGCAATCACTTCACAAAAAACAAAAATATTATACAATTTACATTATTTACATACCTAGTATTTATTATGTCACACTTAAATTGTAATGTGTACCTAACTGTTTTATGTTCAAATAAAGTAAATTCAAATAAAATATTTCCCCTAGCCTTATTTGGAAACCCGGCCGACGCCCGTTACAAACTATGGCAGGATACTTTTCCCTCTCCCATTTACTATCTACCAACAAAGGACCATCGCCCTGCAGGCTGTAACCTTTCGTGGTCCACTTGGAAGTCCCTGAACTGTCTCCGGACACAAGTGGGGAGATCTAACTTCAACCTGGTAAACTGGGGCTACCTCGACCGAGCGACAGCAGGTTGTGGATGTGGAGCTAGGGCGTAACTATGCCCCAACTTCTCTCTTGCCCTCTATGTGCCAAAACTTGCAGTTAAAGTGAGTACTGCGCCGCCACCGACGACGCCGTAGAAGTGCCAAAGACATAGGCCAACAAGATCTAAAAAAAATCGTGCCACCGACACAAAGAAGAAAGGACAATGCAAATAATGCCTTGCTAGTTGGGCTCAAAAAAAAAAGTCAGGGAGTGCAGGGATAAGACGGGGGTCAAATAATTATATATTGGACTTTTTTTTCTAGTCCGTGGACACGGACTAGAAAAAAAAAGGACTCCGCGCCACGCATATCGAAAGTGAAGCACAGTAGGGGTGCCGGACCGTTTGTACAAACGTGCTTCACGCACACATTTACATGATAGAATGCCGGCCGGCCGCCATGCCCATTACGCGACAAGACGGCGTCTTTGTAGGTACTATTTACGTGAAGTAATAAAATAAAATAATGCCATCTTGTGTTTTGAAAACGTGTAAAAATAATTCAACATCCCAGAAAATCTGTCAAGGAATAACGTATCACAGTTAAGGCACAATTTTACTTGTTGATTTATTGTATTTTTGACATTAAGACATTTGACATAAGTGCTGTCAGAAAATAAATGGTTAAGCATTGGTTAAGTGTCCCGAGAGATTGGGTAATTTTTTTTTTGTGTTCTTTGTAATTTTTTTGCAAGTATTGACTATGATTCTTTTTATAGATTTCCTACAGCAAATCATTCATGGAACAATGATTGGATTATAATAATAAGAAACTACAGATGTGAAGACCATTGGGTTCCGTCGAAAACAAGCGTGATATGCTGTATACATTTTGATACATATCATCAATTGGCGAGGGTTCTTAGATTGGAACGGATTAGCGTCATGCTTTTGTAATGTTTCTTGGATCGATAAAGAATGCAGTGCGCGTTAGTGAGTGTATGTATGTGTTGTGAAGATTCTGATTAAATCATTTGAATAAATATTTCAGTTTTATTTTCTACAGAACGTTAAATAGTTTTCTTAGTATAGGTAAAATACACCTTGTGTGTTTTAGGTAAGTAAGCTTTAATACCCATCCCCCTATCTTCCTAATAGGTAATTCAAGACAATCAATTGAATTACGTATTCTACAGCAGCGTTTTTGTAGTCATCCATACAAAATAAACACTTAATTTTGAGTTTTCACTAGTATATTTTTGTAATTTCAGTTAAGTGGACTTCTTATATCGCTTTATTGTAATAAATGAATACACTGTCCAAATATTTAAAACATGGGGAAATTTTCATTCATCTGGTATCCCTCAAATCACGCACACGTAGGGTGCTTCACTTTCGATACGCGTGGCGCGGAGTCCTTCTTTTTTTTCTAGTCCGTGTCCGTGGATTGGACATATTATTATGTCATTCATATTTGATAAGACGCCAAAAATATTCGTCCTGGGAAAAAAAAGATATGACCAAAAATACATTTTCATTTTAATAAAATAAAAATAGGTTTTTATTTTGTACAGACGGCAGCACACCAAGCTACTACAATCTGTCAGATTTCCAACTTTAATGCTAAGGCATAAGGCTCAAAGTTGATTGGGAAAATTTGACAGTTTAGGGTAGCTTGATGTGCTGGCGTCTGTACGATAGGTACTAAAACTTACGACCTTTACAGCCATTGACTACGAAACTCGTACCCATTACAAAAAATAGCTGTATGAAATCAGTGTAAGTATGTATGTACAGACGCCAGCACATCAAGCTACTACAATCTGTCGTCTGTTCATACATAAATAACTTACCCAATTCCGACCTCTGATAATATTGATACATTTCGAAGACGTATTCATGGACCTATATTTTTTTATTTCTCAGGACCAATTTACCCGACGTAGAAATAAAAGTTTATCGTATTTATGGGATCTACAAATTAGGGTATGTCTGAGCTCTGCACAGTTACTTTTTTTTTTGGAGCCCAATAATTTGCATCATTCTTTGGTTTTGATTTTCCATCAACTAGGAACTAATTTTAAAGGCCAATCCAGCTGAATGCAGTGTGAAACTGTCATTTTCGAATACCGGAGCGTTGTTGGCGCGAACTACTGTATGTTGAAAAATTCTGTTTGTGATTAAATTGAGTGGACTTTTCTTTGTTGTACAGACGCCAGCACATCAAGCTACTACAATCTGTCAAATTTCTTTAATAGATTTTCAACTTTATATCTGGGGGCACGGGAGTGCCCCCGCCAAGTCGAGCGCGAAGCAAACACTGCCGTACCATCCTTTACTGGAACCATTTCGCCGCATTTTCAGGCCACTATTTGAGAACCTCTGGATAAGACCAGAACGCAGAAATTTTGGTCATTGAGTAAGCTATAATCACATACTTAAAATCCAAAATTTTAAGTCTGTAGGTCATTTAGTTCCGAAGTTAAGCGAAAGCAAAGTTTCGCATTTATGACACTCACTCACTCATGATCATCAAAATAGAACTAGTACTTCCCATAAACTCAGAGAGCTGAAATTTGGTACAGAGTTAGGGTTTAATGGCCACATAAAGGGAAAACTATCAAAACTAGGATAATCGCAGATCTGGAGTACCTGGTGACCCTGATTAGAAAACACAAGAGCCCAACCAAACTATTAGAGATTGTGCGGGATTGATCCAGGTATAATTAAGGGAATAATGAAAAAATAAGTTGGTTGATGTGTAGGTGAAAAATTTCACTTACACATCAACCAACTTATTTTTTCTGAACATTATCACAGATGTAGGTAGCCGGTCGAAAAAGTCAGGAGAAATAAAACGATTAGCCATAATTTACGTAGCCTCAACACAAACTGAAGATATGCGAATTTCTGTAGGCGTTTGCGGAAACATAACCCCGGGCGTTGAAGGCAGCCTGCCTTTCAACCACTAAGTTGAGCTGCACGGTTACTGACGAATGCGTGCACTGACTGCACAGGTCCACTCAGTGTGGTTCTTTCCTCAAAAGACCACTTCAGACACCAATCTACATGGTCCTCAAAGATTATATCCGGATTTTTATATACACATTGACATTGATGAATTTTATATAAACAATGACATGGATATTTACTTTGTAAAGTATCTTATTTTTATTATTATTACTGTGAGTGTGAAGACTATGTGGGTCATTTCTTTTTTTCGGTTTTCCTTCTTAGTTAGTTTTAATCATGATCTGGCAGTTTGAGTCATTTATGCGGCCTACCCAAATGTCCTTTCATTGGTATTGTTCGTCGAATCGTAAGGCTCCTCAAGTTCTGAGTTGAGCCGCACGATTTTTGACAAATGCGTGCACTGACTGGACAGGTCCGCTCAATCTGTGTGGTTCTTTACTCAAAAGACCATTTCAGACACTAATCTACATGGTCTTCACATTATCTGACCAAGATTATGTCTGGACTTTAAAAGAGACTGTGACCTCTGAGTTTGTTTCGGCCTTTCTTCTCAGAGTAGTCAGATAGGAAACGCCGACCTCATCTAGTTTAAAAAAATATGATTGACATGTAAAAGTGTTTGTACAAACCTACTTACAGAAAATAAATCATTTATCATTTATCATTTAAGAATCTTCAGATTCGGGAAATATAGGCAACGGACAAATCTTGCTGAATAATCTGCGTAACAGACCACTAGAAGTCTTGAGGTCTGCAACTCTGACTACGCCGTCTGTTCCTGGTTACGTAGCAACGATCCGACCCAATTTCCACTTGAGTGGGGGGAGGTTGTCTTCTTTTAACAGGACTAAAGAATTCAGCTTCAAGGAGCCCTTACATGCTCGCGATTTCATGCGAAGTTGGAGCTCCGATATGTATTCTTTACTCCATCTGCTCCAAAAATGCTGTCGGAGATGCTCAATACGCTCAAATCGAGTCAGAGAATTGATGGACTGGTCTCGATAATCAGGTGACGGCAGCGATGTCATAAGACGTCCAATCAAAAAGTGTCCGGGTGTGAGCGGCGTCAGATCCTCGGGGTTCGATGATAACGGCGTCAGTGGTCTGGAGTTCAAAATGGCTTCAACCTGCACATTATGGTGTATAGCTCTTCGTAGGTACGGTTACAAAGGCCCAGCACTCTGACTAAGTGATGCTTGGTTGATTTAACACCAGCTTCCGCAAGGCCAGCGAAATGAGGAGAATATGCAGGAATGAAGTGAAAGTTAATTCTTTCCTTAGCCATCTCCTCGGATAGCGAATCGCAATTCGCCCTAAGAAACCTAGAAAGGTCATTAGACGCACCAAAAAATGAGGTGCCATTATCCGAGTAAATATTTCTCGGCTTTCCCCTACGTGAGATGAACCTCTTTAAGGCCATAATGAAAGTAATGCTTGTTAAATCACTGATTAGTTCAAGATGAATTGATTTCGTAGAAACACAAACGAAAATAGCTATATAGCAAATTAGCAGGTTGTTATTATAACAATTCGAAGATTTGAATAGGTTAGGAATATAATGATTCGTGACAGTGTACAGAGAACAATTCCCAATCTGTGTGGCGTATGCCCTAACAATTCACAAGAGCCAAGGTCTAAGTCTAAAAAATACCCTCATGGACATTGGCACCTCCATATTCTCGTGGCCAAGCCTACGTGGCGCTTTCACGAGTAACCAATCTTCATGGGGTGCACCTCATAAATGTTGACTTCAAGAGTATAAAAGCTCAAGCTTCAGTGATCACCGAAGACAACCGGCTTAGGCGTAAACACCGCGCCGATCTTTCAGAAATTAAACCGTCTAAAACGTCTAAAAGAATAAATAATGAACGCGAATGGGCAATACGAAAAACTGTTGCTACTGTACAAGAATCAGAACCGGAAAAAAGAAAAGAAAGATCTTTAACAATAAAAAAACTACTCCTAAAAAGAAAAAAACGTTTCTACAAAAAGAAGTGAAATCCCACCAAAAACATTCTGTAAAAACTGGCCAAGTCTCGATGGAGCTGCTTGTTTATCTCTAAAAAGTAATGAAATCTAGACAAAGTTGTACCAAGTCTAAGGTTCCTTACTGCGATTTCTTTATTATTATAGTTAATGTTGTGTGACTTGGCCGTTGAAGGGTACACAAGGGTACAAAACCAGGTGCTCCATGACACCATTGCCCCAATCTGTCGCCAGAACCGCTACCCATTGACGATGGAAAATTGCCACTTGGAAAACGTTGATTCAATAACCAGTCAATTGTAGGCTTGATAAAGCTGCGTATTCCAATAATACTTGTGTATAGGCGAGCCGGAAATAAACAGTATAAAATCTATTTTATGTTAGATCGGTGGTCGATTTGACGCTCCAAAAACAAGAGAGCAGAAGTCAGCATTGTCAATGCTGAATGCATGTGTTGCACAATCAACAACAGCCTAAAATGAGACATTAGCGTCCAATTACCAATACCAGTATGGGCTATTATCTCGCTTAACAAACATAGGTAGTTACAACAGATATAAAATTACGTGTAAAAAAAATTGACTTGTACCCACTAACGTATAAAGAATGTTCAACGGCCAAGTCACACAACATTAACTATAATAATAAAGAAATCGCAGTAAGGAACCTTAGACTTGGTACGACTTTGTCTAGATTTCATTACTTTTTAGAGATAAACAAGCAGCTCCATCGAGACTTGGCCAGTTTTTACAGAATGTTTTTGGTGGGATCTAAAGTATAAGGTTCAAAGCTGATTGGGATTTGACAGTTTCGGGTAGCTTGATGTGCTGGCGCGCCAGCACTTGATTGATGATGGCGTCTGTACTTTGATTTTTTTTTACTATTTTTCCTTAAATGTACCCATTACTCTAAATCATTATATTTTTTTTTCCGTTGAATAGAAAAAATCATGCATTTAAGGACTTTTTCCCACGGCAGAATCCCGTTTTTTGCAGGATCCCTTTTAGTAGTGTACGTGTTTAAATATACATATTTCATACAAGCATCCTGTTTGCAATATCCGGAAAACAGGATGCCTGTGTGAATATGTATATTTAAACATTACACCACTAAACGGCCTACCTGCAAAAAACGGAATCTTGTCGTGGGTAAGGGCCCTTAGGCCACGTTCACACGGCGTAATTCAGTACGATAATTCTGCTGTATAATTTTGGGATCACACGGTATTTTCACAATGCATTTGTTTTTTACTGTGTGAACGGTAGGATGTTGACGTGTGATCTCAACTTTTTATCGTAAAATATCGTACAGGACAGCACCGTGTGACCGACCGCTTGAGGTTAATGTCAGCAGCGTCCGCAGCAGCGTCGACTTACGGTTTTTTTTTTTTTTATCGGATCTGGCAACATTGAATTGATCTGGGCCGCGGGTCTGGGCATTGGGCATATTATTATTTTCTGTCTATGGGGCATATATATTTTTGTAAACAAACAGACAGATTGAATTTATTTAAAGTTATCCAATCCTAAAGTACCTTTGTATAGTATTATTTATCATTCTCCTTGTCTTTTTAGGATATTGATAAATAAATTTACAAATGCCTGCAGCTAGTTTTGGATCCATTTTATCTAGTTCTATAAAAGATGATTGCTCCATCAAAAATGTTTGGAATAACAATCTTCATGAAGAATTTCGTGTTATTAGACAGGTACTTATATTACATTTAAGAAACTGCATATACGTATAAATCCTATTATACCCAATTCGTTGATGAGATTTGTGTATCTTGGCTTTTAGCAATCCAAAAAAAGTAAACATAATACCACTTTTATAAATTTTTCCTACCTTTCATAATTAGATTGTGCAGAAGTTTCACTGGGTGGCTATGGATACCGAGTTCCCTGGTGTGGTTGCGAGACCAATTGGTGAATTTAGATCTACTGCTGACTATCAATATCAGCTGTTGAGGTATTTATTCACAATATAATTAAAAACAAGTTTTATTAAATTATTTTAGTGCAAAAATGGATTGATTAAATTGTTTTAGTGCATATTGCTTTTGATTGAATCTTCAGTATGTAATTGTTACTAATTAAATTTCTAAATCAATTATATTTCCAGATGCAATGTGGACCTTTTAAGAATTATACAGTTAGGTCTTACATTTATGGATGAAAATGGTAAAACCCCACCTGGCTGCACTACTTGGCAATTCAATTTTAAGTTCAACTTGCAGTAAGTATTCATGACAATAATACTATTGAAGTAAAACTTCTTAGGCGGCAATTCAATATTTGGATGAGAATTTTATTAAGAGTGAAATTTCAATGACACCTCACATTTCCTTACATGAAAGAGAAAAAAAATATAACTCTCTCTATCTCTCACACTATTTCTCATACTACACAACCTCACTCAAGACTAGAGCATTTCTTAAAACTAGTTTCAACCAATCAAATGGCTTTAAATGAGTTTTAAGTAATGCTTCAGTTTTGAGTAAGGTTCTGTAATACAACCCTTAGTCTCATATTATATGGGCCTAAATCTCTCAAATTCTTTATTTTTTAAGAAGTTTTTCTTCTATCACCAGTATGGTGCTGCATGCACAATTTTTGCTAACTGCTATTAAAAGTATAAATATTGAAGTTGATTTATATTTTCAGAGAAGACATGTATGCGCAAGACTCAATTGATCTGCTACAAAATTCTGGTCTTCAATTCAGAGAACATGAAGAGCATGGCATTGAACCCTTAGAATTTGCTGAACTCCTGATGTCTTCAGGTAATTTCTAATTCTGTCCTTCGTTTAAAATACTCAATTTACTTCATTTGGAAATTCACTATATTTATTTTACATTCTCTCATTTTAGGTATTGTGCTAATGGACAATATAAACTGGTTGAGCTTTCACTCTGGGTATGATTTTGGATATTTGCTTAAAATCCTAACTGATCAGAATCTGCCACAAGAAGAGAATGACTTCTTTAACAGTCTTAGATTGTATTTCCCTAATATTTATGATGTGAAAGTAAGTATCAATAATATTTAGAAATACATTTTCATCTTTCATTAATTATTTATTGAATTTATACTCGTTTACAGTACTTGATGAAGTTATGTAAGAACTTAAAAGGTGGTCTGCAAGAAGTAGCTGACCAGTTGGAACTGCGTCGAGTAGGACCCCAGCACCAAGCTGGCTCTGATTCACATCTTACAGGAATGGCATTTTTCAAAATCAAAGAAGTATGGTTCTGTTAATTTACAAGGCATGTTATGTATGTTGATTTTTCAAACAACTAATAAAAGTGTATTTTATTTAACAGATATTCTTTGATGGCAATATTGAAAGCACTAGTGGTCATCTCTATGGGCTTGGAGCACCATTTAACAGTAATGCAAACAGTTGCCAGGATGGTATGGAGAACGGTAATTCACCATGATGCGGAAGTACTGTGTGGAGAACTAAACCCAACCATATTCTTGTCTTACTTATTGGCAAACCATTATTTGTTAACAGTACCTGATTATGTGGAAAACCTGTGATAATATGTGGGTAGTGTTTAACTGCACTGGTAAGGCTTAAATATACTGGCCAAAGTTTCCCAACACTAAAGGAAATTGTGACAATTTTTTGCAAAAACATCTGCTAAGAATTTCTATGAACTTATCTGTATAAGATGGCAGTATCGAAAATAATAAGCTGGCCTAACATCTTGTTTCAATTAAAGTGGAATTGTTTTTTAAATTAGTTTATAAAGCGATTGTGTACTCTCCAAAAACCAATAGGCTGTAACTTTTCTAGACCTAGATAATTTTACCAATTGCTTTAAGCTCTAATCCAGAATATAAAAGCTTGCTTATCAATTTCTTATTCAGTTTGATAGCATAATGTAATTAAATGAATGAAGTTTCTCAAGTCGAAATTGTAATTTTTGTTTTGAGGTACCTTCAGTAGTACCTTCAATTTGAATGTAATCTTAATCTTTAACCTTTTGAACGCCAATCACTTGTATACAAGTTCGTTGTACACAAGTGATTGGCGTTCAAAAGGTTAATGATATTCGACATGAATCTGTTTTGACATTTTTCATTATTACAATAATACTAGAATTTAGAGCATTAATATTGTAGGACTTATGGTAGAGTTCATTTATTATAGCTTCGATAGCGTTTGTGAGGCAGATCTGTTCGATTGGACTAGCTAGATAGGACCTGTGGGGTAGTTGCGTAACACACTAACAGTAGTAATGGCTTTCATGTTGACAGTTCAACAACATTCATTGCGTTATTTACGTTGTTGAGCAGACAAATTTTTCGAACATACGAAGCAATAGATTAGTAATATCCTTCAAAATGATTCAGATTGTGATTGCTAGTGTTTTACGTAAGTACTGTGTAAGGGTTTTATAAAGTAAAATAATTTGTACAGACGCCAGCACATCAAGCCACCCGAAACTGTAAAAAAAAATCCAATCAATTTTGAACCTAATGCTTTAGCGATAAAGTTGAAAATCTATTAAAGAAATTTGACAGATTGTAGAAGCTTGATGTGCTGGCGTCTTTACCTACTTATGCTATAACTATATGATGGAGCAGTAGTGACCCAGTAGTAACGGCCCGGACTTACCGAGGGTCGTGGGGTCCAACCCAGACAAGCACTTTATTTTGTATAATTCATCATCACTGCTCTCAAAACGGAGAAAGAAAACATTGGCATGTTCTGGAAGCCAACATTTCGAGACATGTGACATGCACCAATCGGCACTGGGCCCGCGTGGTGGAATACAGCCCACTCCCTCTCACAGAAAGGCCTGTGTCCCAACAGTTGCTGATTATGCTGTGAAACGTACAATTATTATTATTATTTAGTTCATTACTGTACTAGTATTATAAGTGGGTTTGTGTTTTTAACAGTTTATTCTATTTTAGACACAAATGTTAAGTAGTCTTAACTTAGTCTAAATAGAACACCGACTAATGTTCGGAATCTTCTTCAAATAAATAATTTTGTTCTATAGGTACATAAGTCTATTTTTTTTTTTACAAAAGTGTAAATAGCCTATTACCTAATGTAGTTTTATACCAAAATGAAGTTTTCGATGTATACTACTGCTTGTACCTCGAAATCTTTATTATGAACAGTTCAACAAGTGACAGCTATCAGTCTGGCTTATAGGCCAGATTTAAGAGTTCCCTAATTTACGGTGACTGCAAAGTATGTACCTAAAATTTAAAATTCACTTATACCTTTCCGTCAGTCGGATAAAAAATTGAAGCCAGTTGCTATTTTAGCGATATTAATATTGCACTGTAAGTTCAATTCCTGTCCAGAATACATTATTTTGGGCTACTAGATAGTTTTTCCGTTTTAGCTGACCTGTATATAGGGCTGACATTGTATAGGATTTTCGTACAATCAGAAGTTAGCTTATACTGGTTATGTATAGCTTGATTTGTGACCGTGCGTACCAGCTCGTCGCTGAGAGGCTGGGTATGTCTGTAAATGCACAAAGCCACTAATTCTGGTCATTGCAAAGTTTTGCTGACGAGAGGTTGCCAATTTTGATGTTTTTTTTTTTTTCACTATCGGTTGTCGCTCCAATTTAGACGTAGGTACTGCAGTACGCCTAAATTCGGGCGATGACCGCAATAACCCACGAATACTTCGTGCTATGGCTGTGACCTGAGCCTGTGATGAAAGCAGGTTAAATATAATTATTGCCGCTACGTAGACTCTTAAAACAATGCACTTTCTCGCTTGACCTCGAGGTTGATCAAAAAAGTGAAACACAAGTAACGGTAAATTGGGGTGAATAGGAAATGCAGGGGTGAATCAGGTCGAAACTTTAAAATGGATTTTAACATTGAAATAATATCGTTTGTTGCCAAAAGGTATCTAATGTGTTTGCTATATTACAATCAACGATTATTGTCCTGTTGGCAACCAACAACTTTAAATCCAATTAAAAGTTTTCATCCCGATTCATCCCTGCATTTCCTATTCACCCCGTTTTACGGTAGGTATTACTTCAATATATTCTGAGGGCCAAAAAGGCTACCTAGCTTAGTAAGATATTAGTACGAGCCGTGTGCCCGATGGGATTTCCCATCTGCAACGTGTCCATTGTCCATACTAACTTATATCGTCTATTTAACAAAACTCAAAAAAACAATCAAATCCCAATCAAAACGAAAAACCAAAAAAATGTTTTGAAAATCAATTTATTTTGAAAACTCCTTAGGCTCAGCCTCGTTACACAAGGAACTTGTGCCATGCTTTTAGACCCAGCGGCTTATCCCGTATTTATTGCATGGTAGGAACTTAATTTCAGTACAATAGCGCAATCATGTCCGACAGACGACGAGCGACTCGCTGTCAACGATTTTCTCGTTCAAGAAACGTAGAAGAGATTATTATAGGTCGCGTGTAAGTAAAAGAGAAACATATGCTAATAGTTTACCCTGACTGTTTACATGAGTACGTTTGTCGCAGCGACAAGTGCAATTAAAGAGTGTACTTGCTTAGCGATTAGCGACGCTACCTTGGCGGGCAGGAGACTCACGCATGGTACATAGCTGCTCGCCAACTCGTTTTTAGTTATTAACTCGCTTCCCGTTAATCGCCGGTGGTGGGAGTATATGCTAGGTATAGATATACGCAACGACTAGTCGCCAGCGACTCGCTGGAGATTATAAAATCTCATCACACAGATTTTGACACAGCCGGCGGTGGGTCAGGTGCTTATGACTATAAAATTTATACTTAGATCGTTGAGCGAGTATATTCTTTGATAGCTCTTGTCGCTGTGACAAACTAGTAAACTCGCCGGCGGTGTAAACAGTCAGCGACCAACTATTAATAAAGAAGTATCTCGTTTTATTCGGGACTGTAGTCTGGGCAGGGCCCTAATTCACTATGACCACTCAATGATTACTTACTTCGAAACCACGTCAATTCCTTAGCTAATCACGCCAACCTCGCGTTAATTTCGCGCGGTTTCGTTCATTGCGTCATCATAAAGAATACGGCCCCTGTCCAGTCGATGTCAAGGTGAAACAAAAGACGATGTATCATTCGTTCGACCAAACCAAGAAAAAGAGTCAACATAACGAGAATCGACAGCGCGACAAATTTTCGCTGGCGGCTATTTGCTAGGTCTTTGTGGATCGGCGAAACTAAACCATATAATAAGTAATGAATTCTTAAAAACAACACAAAATCATCACGATATTAGGTTTATTTATCATTGCAATGTTAATAATCGTTACATAAGAAAATCTGATCATGAAATCGCGTGTTTAACCGCATGAGGTTTATTTCTTCTTCTTTTTGTGCTTTTGGGCGGTGTCCGGTGTGTTATCGGCCTTGCGCTTGCTTGTATTAGCGCCTTTGCCGGTCGCGTTCCCACCAGGTGTGTTTTGATTGGCGGCACCACTCTTTTTCTTCTTTTCAGCTCGTTCCTTCTCTTCAAGTTCTTGATTTTCTCTCTCAATTAGAGTGATGAGGGTGTTACATCTGGGAATGGCCAATGATTTGAATTTAATTTGTGTGTGGCTTTGATATGTCTCGGGAGCCTGGGGTTTCGAAACTTTGAAAGGCGTACGAAGAACCGAAGCCAACTAGCTGAGGCCCCATAGAGACAGACTAGAAAATTTTAAGTGTTGAGGTACCAACTGATGATTATCCTTGTATGCACTATGCAAGTGCACTCTATTGCAGAACATGGAAACTGTGTGTGGCTTTACTGTGCATGTTTATATGATTTTTAGTGGTAACAACTGACCTGCGTTGTAACTCAACGGCTGTTCTTGATTTGAGGAACCAATCAAATCTAAACTGCGGCGCAGCGTGTACAGATGCGCGAAGTTCCTCGTACACGTTTTCTTTATCGAAGCCCAGCTTATGCAGCATGCACACCAGGAATCTAGAAAAAAAAAAAATGTAAAGTTTATTGTTACACACAACACTGCTATACAATAAACATAAATATGTGAGATATGAATGAAATCAATATAAATCACCTGTCCTCTTCCTCGACATAATTTTTTCCTTTATTTGTTCCATAAGAGATTCTCAGTTGATGGAATGGAGCTCTGTATCGCGCCATCTTAGCATCCAGCGCTTTCTTGATAGACGCTCGCCTCTGTATCTTGGCTTCTCCCCTTTCAATTTGTCCCATTATTCTGTCGATGTCTTGAAGCTCATGACAACGCTCCCAAAATACTGCTGAATATTCCATGACCTTAAAAAGTTACAATGATGCGTTATTACTTTTTTAAATAAGATTTTACGAATTCATTTTGTGCATGTTTTACCCAATGATTTGACTCACTTCTTCTGGAGTTTTGCCTTCAACATCCTTAGCGATATTTTCAATATCATCTCTGCCGTATTTTTCGTTCGCCTTGATAAATTGGTTAAAGTCTCGCTTTGTCCAATTAGTAAACCCTGTTGATAAAGAGTTTGTGATTATAACATTGCTAACTTTTAATGATGTTTGATTTAAAGCAATTTCTAAAACATTTTAATTTATCTATAATATGTATGTATTTAGAAATATATATGTATGTTTATCAGTTGTCTAGTACTCATAGCACAAGCTCTGCTTAGTTTGGGACTAGATGGCGTTGTGTGAAAGTTGTGGAATATTATTATTATTATTATTATTTTACTAACTATACCTTGAGTTAGCAACTGCTCTTTCTCCTGTACCTCTTCCTCTGTGAGAGCTTCAGCGTCATCTATCTTACGTTGTTCTTCTCTTTGAATTTTGGCAGCATCAGGTCCCAATTCAGGATTACGGGGAACTTTGTACCTAACAAAATAACACGATAAGTATCCTCGACTTCTACTATATTTTGTGTATACTAGTTTAGTCCTTACCCTAGTGTTTTGCGATAGTGGTATATTTCTTGATCCAAAAGTTCGAAAAGTCGCGGCGGGAAGAACTGGAAGTCTTGTACAATCGGCTGCTTTGGAGGACGCGGAGCCTAAACATGAGAAAAGTGAGTATTATCATACGATCATCACAAGCATGGTTCAAAAGTAACTACAAGCATTATAGATATGGTATGAATGTGATAATATATATTTAAATGAATAAATAGTATGTGAATTTAAAGTAATATTATAATTCTAATCTAAATAGGAAATAAGGCTAAATAAATAATTTACAGCAGAAATACAGCACCTTCATTGCGTAAAACACTATTACTCTCAATTTTAATCATTTTGAAGCATATTGCTTATCCATTGCTCCATATGTTCGAAAAATGTGTCTACTCAACAACGTAAATAACGCAATGAATGTTGTTGAACTGTCAAAATGAAACCCATTGCTACTGATAGTGTGTTACGCAATT
Source organism: Eremobia ochroleuca (assembly GCA_949629135.1). NCBI lineage: Eukaryota > Metazoa > Arthropoda > Insecta > Lepidoptera > Noctuidae > Eremobia > Eremobia ochroleuca. Next base: position 12,463,264 of record OX451392.1, read on the forward strand.
ACCCACCCTGCAGGTATAAGTACTATATTAATGCCAGTATAAAGAGCTAGTCAATTTACATAATACAAGTACATGAATTAGATGATAATTATATTGCCATAGAACCAACACCAAAAGTAGACTGCTGCGCTGACCTCCGCATTTAGCTCTTTACACTTATTTACCTGTACCTTTGGCGCCTTCGGTTCGGAAACACGGAGTGCCTCCCGGAAGTACGCGTCGACTGCATAATTAGCTTTACGCTCGCGTTTAGGCGGTTCTATCCAATTACCAATGGGTAAAATTTTTTGCTTCTCTCTGTAATCCTCCCCTGAATTAAAAAAAGATGATTAGTATTTTAATTTAGACAATTATGATTTTTTACTATCTTTTTAGAAGAAACCTTCAAACTGGTAGACAGAGTCTGTCGTGGCGCCGGGTGTGTCCATCGAGAAAGCCCGCAGTGAAGACTCTCCTAGACTCTCCAGCTTCTGCTTCAATTCTTCAGTCTATAAAAGACAAATAACTGGTATATTCATGTTTTAGTGATTATCTGAAATGGATCAGTTACTGAACCTCCTTACCTTGTGTTCTCCCTTAGCTAATATGTCATCAATATCTTCTTCAGTGATTTCCGAATCTTTAGACGAGAACACATGGTTGGCGCCATGTCGGATCATGTTGAGCATTTCGTCTTTGTTAAGATGACTCTTAATGTCGACCAGGCGGCCGGACTGTATCACGAGTTTGTCTAACCTTAGCTTTACTTCGGCGCGTTCTACAATTTTTTCTTCAACTGTATTTTCAGTGATGAGTCGGAAAACTCGCACCTTAAAAAAAAATAAGTATTAAACAGAAAAAAAATTTAAACAAGTGCACAAACTGTAACCATGAATCCAGTTCATGTCCCCCTCTGCATTGAAACTTTTTGGTTAGAAAAAATTTCTCTGCCTTTTTGGCCAGTAGATATTACACTTTTCTATGAAACAGCAATTTTTTTTTTTTTTATAAAATAAATTCTACTCTAGGGTATTTCTAATCATGTGCTGGATTCATTGTTACAGTTAGTGCACTGGTTGTTTCTTTTCCTGTATTGTCAGTCATAGTTGAACAGTTAATAAAATCCAGTATTTCAAATTCCGATTGACCTGCTGAAATACATAAGAGGACTACTAACTTGTTTTTTCTGTCCAATACGATGTGCCCTGTCCATAGCCTGCAAGTCCATTTGTGGATTCCAGTCAGAGTCGTAGATAATGACGACATCTGCTGACGTCAAGTTGATGCCGAGACCACCGGCGCGCGTCGACAACATAAACACGAATTTCTCACTCCCCTCGGCGTTGTACTCCTCAATTTGCCTATTTCTATCTTCATGAGGCGTTTGACCATCTAAACGGCAATACTGGCAAAAAAAAATATTTTAAAATAATCACGAGTATTGTAAGAGTCGAGTCGTCGAGAGAGGGTCTCTTCCCTTTTTTTGTAGTCTGTCATAACGAGCAGTCTGCTGCATACCTTATATTGTCGCCAAAGACAGTAATCCTCTAAGATGTCCAGCATCCTGGTCATTTGTGAGAATATAAGCACCCTGGAATCCTGTTCTCGTAGTTTGGGCAACAATTTGTCAAGGATGGCGAGTTTACCGCAGTTGTACACGAGATGCAAGTCTGTCGTGTAGGGCGGGCCAGGCTCCGCCCCGTCAAACAGGTAAGGATGGTTGCAGCATTTACGAAGCTGCATGAGAATGTTTTGCAGACGCATCTTTTCAACCTTTCCAGCACCATTCACTACAATCAGAATAATCATTTTAATACATTGCTTTTCACACCTAATGATCATTAACAACATAAACATTACATAATTAAAAATTATGAAGATGTTATTTTGCTTACCTACATCAATGTCTTTCATTAGAACCTTAGTGTACCATTCTCTTTGCATTTTACTCAAACCGACATACACTTTTACCTCCTTTTTTGGTTTAAGTTTCCTCTCCACTTCAGATTTGAGACGACGAAGTAAAAATGGCCTCAAAACAGCATGCAACCGAGATACCAGTTGATTGTCACCAAGAGCGGCATTAGTGTTGAACCAGGAATCAAAGTCCTGAAAGGGTTTTGTTAATTAGTAGTTTTCACACTACAATATGTCATGTAATTTAACTGTTTTATAACCATTTATCTAAACAGTGTAGTACTTACATCAGAACTATTAAATACATCCGGTAAGAGGAAGTTGAGTAGTGCCCACAGCTCATGGAGATTGTTCTGCAGTGGAGTACCAGTTAGCAACAGCCTGTTCATACTCTTGAACTCTCTAAGCAGTTCAGAAAGCTTTGACTTTTCATTCTTGATTCGATGAGCCTCATCAATCACCATGTATCTCCAGTTGAACTTTTTGAAAACTGATCTTTCTCGAATTATCATTTCATAAGATGTAATGCAGACATCCCAGTTACCAGGCATGAGGACTTCTCGTATAAATGTGCTCTATAAAAAAACTTAGTTCATTAAAATTTATGATAAATTACTTTTTTTACTAATCATAACTTTATTTTATGTACCAAAATAAGAAAGACAATTGGTACTACGTTCCCCTATTTGAAGCAATAGACAAACAGTATTTACAAAACTTGATTGTAGAACTTACCCTTGTTTCTTGATCACCAATTAAACAAACTGCTTTCAGAGATGGGCACCATTTTTTGAACTCATTCATCCAATTCGTGAGGGTTGATTTTGGGACAATAACAATATGTGGTCCAGGAACATTCCTGTTACATAAAGAAGTTAATACGAAATTATGAGTTATGTGATAGATGCTACATTATTTTTAGAGTTCCAACCTTAACCCATTAAATTTTAATGCTGAGGTAAAATACAAATCATAATCGGTAGCCACCCTCCATATGGTCAACTACGTGAGATGCCAAAGATTATAAAAATGACCATCCCGGGAGGCCAAATAGCATAGATCACCTTATAATCAACAGATAACATCTACTTACTAACACGTAGTTGGCCTCTTCTATTAACACCATCTACGTAATATTATGTAGTCGGCATTCAATGGGTTAAAGGAAAACGGAACCTTTTTACGATCAAAGGTTTTCTCTTCACTAAACACTAACAACATTAAATTGAAAGACACCTATATCTTAAAATATTGGTTTAGACAGTTCACTACTTAATTATATACTTGAAAAGAAAATGATTTGATTAAATTAATAAATAATAATAGAATCAACACTCACTTGAAGTTCTTCATGTAACCAAGCAAGGAAATAGTCTGTAAAGTTTTTCCAAGACCCATTTCATCAGCCAGGATTCCATTGATACCATTTTCATAGAGTGAGATCATCCAGTTAAGACCTCTTACTTGATAGTCACGCATTTCTCCATTTTTTATGAAATGTGGAGATGCTTCAAACCGGAATATTGATTTTACTTTAATATTAGTCTCTGCAAGGAGTTCCTCATCTTCTTCCTGTTCAGTCTTTCGGTGGCGGTGGCTAGACAAAACACAAGTAACAAAATACCAAAAACATTCACAATAGAATTTTAGTGTTACCCTAATGGGTGTGCACAAAATTGTTCACAGGAATTACACAATACTAGTGTACAATTCGAATGGTATTATTTATTTTTTTAGATTTTGTAAATATTGGTGTCGAAGCACATGTTTATTGTTTGTTTGTAATGGCAAGGTGAAGGTTAAATTTTTATTACTTACTCTCCTGCTCCTAGTCCGCCTGGGTCAACGTCTTGCTTGATCTTCTTAGGTCTGCCGGCTTTCGGTTTAGGTGGGCTGCCACCAGATTTAGGAGTATTTGTCATGAAATGAGAGAAAATTTCTGTTTGCTTCAATAGAAATTCGAATCTCTTCGAACGATCAGTTTCAATTTTACTTTCGAAGTCACCTTCCTTGCCCCGCGAGGACGTAGTGTCGCTCGAGGATCCATTCTGTTACAAAAATTAGTTCGTTTTAACACAATTCCTCACAATGAATCATAAAACAAGAGTGTGGTTAGTGAAACCTACTGAATTTTCACCAACATCTGCAACGTCCATAGGTTCTTCTGTTTGAGACATGTTGACAGAATAAATATCACATAGGAATAATGTAGATTACTCGATTTGAGGGATTTTACATAGCGTAATGAACAACGTTTACTTTTATCTTCTACGTTATGACAAAAACCGGGCGCGAAATTTATCCACCCGTTATGTCTGCAAGCTGCTGCTGATGCATTACCATAGAGTAAAATTAATTGCTTGATCGCAATCGCAAATCGAGCGGACCTTTCAACAATGTCGCCAGCACACAAATTTCCTAGGTATACCCGCGGCGACTTTAGGAAAGTCGCTGCGTGCGTACCTTGCATAACATAACACAACAATAGTTTGCACATTGTCCGACGACCGTCTGGACCTGATTTAAGACGGTCTGTGCTTAGTAATAAACGACCATAGATGACGGCGCTATTGTACGGTAATGGCAGTACCAGGGGGTAGTATTCGTGTGTGCATCTATTAGTATGTCTTTGGTAGATACACCATTAACTGCGAATCGCCTTGTTAAACATCTGGCTACTTTTCTTTGTAAGTTGCTTTCCTAAAGCCTCATAACATAGACCATTATACTTTAAGATTATATTTACCACTGACCAGCTGCGCCCCGCGGTTTCATCCGCATTAGTGTCGATCCCGTGGGATTATCGGGATAAAAAGTATCCTATGTGTTAATCCCGGTTATAAACTATCTGTGTACCAAACATCCAAATCTGTTCAGCCGTTTGAGCGTGAAGAAGTAATACACACACCCACTAACTTTCGCCTTTATAATATTAGTGTGATGAACCTTAATTTTTTTCTCACGCGTATTGTGACTTGTACAGACGCCAGCACATCAAGCTACTCCAAGCTGTCAAATTTCTTTAATAGATTTTCAACTTTATCACTATAACATAAGGTTCAAAGTTGATTGAGAAAATTTGACAGTTTCGGGTAGCTTGATGTGCTGGTCTGTACCATACATACGTTAATAATATGTAAAGGGAGGTATACCAGAGCCATTACAATTTTCTTTTTAAATTCTTTACTTTAAGTTTCTATGAGTATGGAGCTCGATTTCCAGACCACCGTGTGTCGTCGGCTCCCGATGAAATCGACAGAATCAAACTATGACTATGTGCAGCGCATTTATTGGGCACTCTATGGCCCGGCGCACATCCTAACTAATATTATAAATGCAAAAGTAACTTTTCACACCTAAACCACTGGAACCGATCATCCAGAAATTTTGCATAGGTATACGTTGTCAGGTGTACAGGCACTGACATAGGGTACCATTCATCCCGAAAAAAAGTGGTGTTCCCGAGGAAAACAACAATATTATAAAAAAACAAAAATTAATAACGTTATTATGATAATAGATGGCGCCACGTGTCTTTCAAATCATGATTGATTATTAGAAACTTGAGATTTTCTTTTTTTTTTAACTAAAGCTTAAAACATTTTGTGATTCTTGAGTCGCTGTCTATAGACCGGTTTTTCATCCTCCTAACTATAATATTATAGACAAGGGCAAACATTGCAGGTAGCAGGGGTACATTTGGAGAAGCAATGTTTTTCCCATGTCCAATGCCCAGAATTTGTACGGATTAGCGCCAAATAGAAGGACATACAACATTGTGTATAGTAGCGTCCTAGAATAATGTTCCGTTCTGAGCCCATGAGTGCAACGGCCAAACAACAAGCAGAGTACAACCTGAATTGATTGTCAAATTCTAAATTAACGCGGGCGAAGTCGCGGGCAAAACCTAGTTGCTAATAATTCCTTAACTTCGGTTCCCAATTTGTCACCTATTTAGGTCATTAAGGCCCGGCGCACATTGGCGGCACGGCACGGCAGGAGATCCTTCGGCATCCCTACATGTAAGCGCACACTGGCGGTAACAATGCCGTGGCATCCTTAAGTATGCCGCGATGTCCTTAAGCATACCGAAGCGTCCTTAGGCATGCCGGGGCGTTGTTGATGGCTACGCGCGGGGCCGCGGTGTTCGGGCGGGCGCTGTCTTGCCGCCGAAGACTGCAAATGCATTCTGAGAGATACCGGAGCGGTCCGAAGGGTGCCGACACGGCATGCCTAAGCATACTGCGGTAATGTTTTTGTATTTAAGACCGTTAACATTGAAATTTCTACTTTATTTCTATACGATTAAGTTATATTTTTATTCGTCGCCTAAAAATACCTTGCCACGCCGTGCCGCCAGTGGGCGCCGGGCCTTACTCCGTACTGACTAACAAATTTTGCAAAAGTTGTACATACATGTTGCAAAGATTCTCCTTGAAAAGCTAAGAAATACTCTCGTTGGTGAGATCTATCCATATGTGTATGTGTCTTAACGCTGTTGGGCTTCGCCTAATCTCATTTCATTGAAATCCATTCACAAAGGTAGACAGAAAGTTACTTTCGCACATTATTAGTATGGATTTCAATCCATTAAATACAGTAGCTCTGCTAGAAAGAAATCATTGAAGATGGACTTGCTGACCTGAGACTAACTCATTGAACCATTAACTCGAAGCCAATGAAAGCCTGACGTCAGAAGTTATTGACATGGTCAGAGCACAAGCAAATGACATAAATGGGTTGATAAAAATAATAATGCTATTATATATTAAGATTTATTTGACTTTACTTAGAGAATCATTAATTAAACTATTTAAATATCCTTCTTTTTCTTCTGTTGTTTTCAATTTCGAATACTTACTCCAGGGTACCTGAAAAATGGGAGTTGGTTAGCTGTCTTTACAGATTTTTCTTAAGTTTATGACATATAATTAATTATTATAGCTATGATGGAGAGAAATGGACTTTGGCGAGCCCAGAAGGTAAGACCAAGAACGAGGTTGACTCCGTAATAAGCTCACATAAATATGTAGTCACAGATATCTGTCGCTATTGATTTTTGTTTGATGGTAATGACTGGTATCAAAACTCAGTAAAAGTTGATTAAAAAGCAAAACTATGAACATAAATTATTATTAGTTATAATGTGTTTACCAGAACTCCATGATAACCCAGTGCTTCGAGTTCTCGAACTTTACTTGTAAAGAAGCCAGTTGCATTGTCAGTATCATGTATTATTGCGTTTCTGCCGGCTATCACCAATGCTATCCAGACATTATTATCAGGAGGCCTATGTAGTAGTCCAAAGTTTTTGGTTGTAAATACACCTTTAACTGCTACTGGGGCTCCACTAACATTATTACAAATTACTATATCTGAAAAAAAAGAAAGCAAAATATTGGTCATAGCCATAGCATTTTTTATAGGTAAGTTTTTAAGTGAGACAAAATTCATAAATATTTCTTAGTACCTCCTCTTTGATGATGCGGTAAGATGTGTTCACCAACAACATACTCATTACCGCCACGAGTTACTCTCAAAACTTTCATAATATCCAAGAACATCCTTTCAGTAACATTATACTGTTTTTGATAGTGCTCATCTGGTATATAGTCGGTGTATTTTTTTGCCACAATTTGAATGTGTTTTTGTTGAAGACGATTTACTTTAGCATCACTGCAAAAGATTTCTGTTACATTATTCAATATCAGAACCTCTCTTCCATAGTTATAACAAAACTTTCCATATGTCTGTTCTAAAAATTCTGTACTTAAAACTTCATTGATAAGATCTATGGGGCGGATCCCTAAAAGAGTTAGATATGCTATGCAGCATGCAAATGATCTACCATGAGTGACAATCTCTGGTCTTCTTTCAGGCTTTCTTAATTCATCGATAACTTTGGAGAAGAAACATTCTTTAGTTCGAGGTATTAAATTAAATGTGCCATAAGTTAAAACTAATCTTTCAAGGTCTTTAACCCTAGTTTGGGTCATGGATTGGCTTACATGTTCAGCAATTCTATGTAAACACTCTTCATGTAAGTTTAATGTAGAAGTCCCCACTAGAGCTAAATGCACATTACACATTACTGATAGCCGAGGCACTTCATGCTGCAATGTTTCCATTAGTCTGTATATTCTATTGTCAAGGGTTAATTTTGTTGAGTATCGAATTAATTTTAATAAAGCAGCCAAGGATACTTCATGAATGTTTTTTGAGTTTTCAATCACTGTGTTAATCATTTTCAATACTAAATCCATATCTCTGACAGGTGTTTTACTTTTGAAGAATCCCATACACATAATGGCCAGATCGTCAATAGTGAACAGTGAGTACTTTTTGTTTATCTCAATTTCTAAGTTGTGCATATCAAATGGTGCTTTTCTCCTTATTCCAATAAAAAACATTGTTTGTACAATTTGCCCCGGTGTTAATTGCTTTGCTTTACTGGCTAATTTTTGCATGCTTTTAATAGAAAATTCACTATATCTTGTTACACTTATCATATAGAAAAGTGCTACAAAAGAAAGTAATTCATTGTGTGTCCAATTCCTTATTCTGTTTAAACACTCGTCATCCAAAGCTGCCCAGACTTCTATGTAGTTGCGGGTGCGAATTGACTCTGTTTCTGGCCATTTATTTAAGGCATAAAATATGGATTCCAACTCTTTATCAGTTGCCATTTTTAAACAGTCAGTAAGATGGTCTATGTATGTATCAAAAATCTTATTAGATATACACAGGTTGTGTTCTGAACAATATAAAGCAAATTTAGGAAAAATCTCTAAAATTTCTGTATGAGGCTTCTTGGACCAGTCCACTTGGAGTGCTTCTTTAAACTGTTCTTCACTCAAAGTTTCAAACTGGATATTGCAATTTAAGCTAATAGCATAGCCTTTGTCTTCCAGAATATTATAAGCATATTTATTTTCATGTTCCATAAACATTCTAGAACTCAGGTATGAGTTACTATGAATGCTTCTGCTACATTTTTGCACCCCATTTGCAAAATTAAATAACGCTACGTTATTCCGATATTTTGGATATGTCAAATTTCGCACAATTCTCACCAGAAAAGACATATTAGGAATTGTTTCACAATTAAAACTTAATAGATTAAATATTTGTCACTAAGTTCCTAATTTTTTTTACTTGATTTTGATCATTTTGACATCATCACATTTTAGTTACTGTCATTCATCGTTTCAGGACTTTCAGGTTATGTTTGGTGTTTTTAAGTCCAACGGACAAAAAGCAAAGACCATTTTATACAGCCTAGTCGATAAATGAACGGCGACTCGGTGGGTATTAAAATAAGGTTTAGGGAAAAATATATGGAAAAGGCTTTAATACCCGGCTTGTGCCTGTTTGATATGATTGTCTTTGTCATATGTCTGTCAACACACCTTTTGTAAAAAGTGGCAACACTATCATCTAACTCGAACATGGCGGAAACCACGCAATAAAAGATTCTTTGCTGTAGTCGTAACAGTGTATTATTCATTACCGTATTCCTCCTTGAACAGAACATGGTGTCAGGTGAAAACTTTTAAAAAGAAACCTTAGTGGAAGTGGAAGAAAATGGAGGGAATAAAGCCGCCAACTGGTTTGGTTCTGTCGGGCGAAGGGGCAAACTGGATCAGATTTAAACAGCAGTTCCAGCTGTACCTGGAAGCAGTGGGACTGTCAGCCGCCAAGGAAGAAAGAAAAATTGCTGTATTTCTGAATGTTGCCGGAGAGGACGCAATTGATGTGTATAATTCACACATGCAACCGTTTGAGGTTAAATCCTTAGATAATTTAATAAAACAGTTTGATGCATATGTGGAGCCGAAGAAAAATGTCATCACAAATAGTTTCAAATTCTTCAATTTAAAACAGGAGGAGGGTGAGCAAGTAGACAGATTCATCACAAAGCTAAAGGTTCAAGCTAAACAATGTGAATTCAAAGATCAAGAGGACAGGCTTGTGAGAGACATGATCGTCATTGGAATTAGAGATAAGGGAGTGCAGGAGAGATTGCTAAGGGAGGCCGATATTGGACTAGACCAGGTTATAAGCCAGTGCCGTGCAGCGGAGACAGGAAGATCAAGGGCTCTAGAAATGTCAATGCAAATAAAGCAGGAAGTAGATGTAATCAAGAAAATAGAGAGAGGACAAGGAGTGAGGTCCAAGATGCTTGCCTGTACTTATTGTGGCAAAACCCACACAATTAGAAATTGTCCAGCATATGGAAAGAAGTGTGCGAGTTGTAACAATTACAACCATTTTGCTGCTGTGTGTCGTACTAGGTCACTAAAAAATGAAGCACCTAAGAATAAAGAAAAAGGAAAAAAGATAGACTCCGTTCAAAAGGGAGAGAGTGATAGTGATTGCTCAGAAGACTTTGTGGTGGATTCAGTAAGTACCTTCAGTGAAAGTCTTCAATGGAATGAAATTGTAAACATCAACGGAACTAACATTAGGTTCAAATTAGACTCAGGGGCTGACTGTAATACTTTGTCATCGAAACTATATGATAAAATTAAAGATAATACCAATCGTTTAATAAGTAATTCAACTGTGTTGGTAGTTTATAATAATCAAGAAATTAAAACTGTAGGTACTGTTAAATTAAACTGTATAGTAAAAGGCAAACGGCTAAAATTAAAATTTTGCATAGTTGATTTACCAATTCAGCCGGTGATAGGGTTGCCAGCTTGTGTAGAATTAAATTTGTTGAAAAGATTGGATAGTATTGTAACTAGTGAAAAAGAAAATTTTGTGAAAGCAAACATAGAGGTGTTTTCAGGCCTAGGTAATATTGGATCATACAGTATAAAATTAAAGGAGTCAGCACTACCTGTTGTCAAACCCATCCGTAGAGTTCCACAGACAATTAAAGATAGGTTAAAGAATACTTTAGAAAGCTATGAAAGTAGAGGTATTATAGAAAAGGTAGAGGGACCGACAGCATGGTGTAATAATCTTGTAATAGTTGAGAAGCCAAACAAGTCCCTTCGACTGTGCTTAGACCCAAAAGAGTTAAACAAATGCATCCTTAGAGAGAACTATCAAATACCATCTCCTGAAGAAATTTATAATTCTCTTGCAGGTAAGCAGATCTTCACAGTATTAGACATGAAAGATGGGTTTTTTCAAGTTATGTTGGATGATAAAGATAAACTGTGTACATTTGGAACGCCTTATGGTAGGTATTGCTTCAGGAGGATGCCATTTGGTATTTCTTCAGCACCAGAGGTGATGCAAAGAATAAATACTGCCATTTTTAGTGATATACAGGGAGTCCATGTGTATTTCGATGATTTAATAGTGGCCGGGGACAGTTTGGTAGAACATGACAAAATTTTAAGTCAAGTAATAGATAGAGCAAAAGAACACAATGTAAAATTTAATGAAAATAAAATACAATATAGATGTGAGACTGTAAAGTATGTAGGACTAATGTTGTCAAAATCCGGTATAAAACCAGATCCTGAACATGTGAAAGCTATAGAGGAATTAAAGCAACCCAGAAGTGTAAAAGAATTACAAAAGTTTTTAGGCATGTGCAACTATTTAAGTAAATTTATACCACAATATTCAAAAACTACTGAACCTCTTAGAGAATTATTGAAAAAAGAAATTGTATGGGATTGGGGCACAGCTCAAGTTAAGGCTTTTGAGGAAATAAAAAGGAGAATTAGTTCTGCTCCCACTTTATCAGTCTTAAAAAAAAATGGGAATTTAGTATTACAAACTGACAGTTCTAAAAGTGGCATGGGAGCATGCTTATTACAAGAAGGAAAGCCATTGTCTTTCTATTCAAGATGTTATACCGAGTGTCAACAGAGATGGGCTCCCATAGAAAAAGAGTTGTTTGCTATCTGTTGTGCTATGGATAAGTATCATCAGTTTATTTATGGGCGTCATATTATCGTGGAAAGTGATCACAAACCTCTTGTAGCAATAATTAATAAGGACATTAATAAAATTTCTGCCCGATTGCAACGCATGGTTCTGAAATTGTTAAAATATAAATTTGAAATAAAATATGTACCTGGTTCAAAAATGTATATAGCAGATTATTTGTCAAGGCATTATGACACAACTAATGCTCAATCAGATCCAGTGCTAAGAGAGTTAGTACATAGTATAAATTCAGAAGTAGTATATGGTTTGGAAACTGATTTGCAAGTTTCAAATAATAAGTTACTGGAATTAAAAAAGGAGACAGCAAAAGATGCCAATCTTCAACAAATAAAGTTATGGTATAATTCAGAGTGGCCTAAAAATGATAAAAATATACAAGGTGTTGAACTGAAAAAATTGTATAAATTAAGAGATTATTTAGTAGTGAAAGACGAACTCATATTTCATGAAAATAAAATACTTATTCCTAAACATATAAGAAAAGAGATGATTTCATTAGTTCATGCAGGGCATGCTGGAATTGTAAAATGTAAAAAACGTGCCAGAAAAGTGTTATATTGGCCAGGAATGTCAAGAGACATAGAAGAGTTTGTGTCAAAATGTAAAGCTTGTGAAAAGTACAGGCCATCCAATCCTAAACAACCCTTATTGTCTCATGAAATACCTGACCTGCCTTTTAATAAAGTTGGTATGGATGTTGCTCATTTTGCTGGAAGAGACTATTTAGTTCTGGTGGACTATTATTCAAAATGGATAGAAGTGAAGTCTTTGAGGAACAAAACAGCTGGTTATATAATTAAAAAATTACTGTCAATTTTTAGTACTCAGGGTGTTCCTAGGTATATAGTTAGTGACAATATGCCTTTTGGTAGTTTTGAATTTGTACAGTTTTCTCGAAAATTAGATATTGAGTTGATAAAGTCCAGTCCCCGATACCCTCAATCGAATGGGTTATCAGAAAAAGCAGTGGGCATAGTCAAGAGCATGTTAAAAAAATGTTTAGAGGATCATTCTGAATTTGAAATTGCCTTGTTGCATTACAGAACAACTCCAGTCGCAGGATTGGAGTATAGTCCATCTGAGTTGTTAATGAGTAGGTTGTTAAGAACTAATTTACCTTGTACACAAGAATTACTAAAACCTAAAGTACCACTAAATGTTAGAGAGCAATTGATGTTAACTAAAGAAAAATCTAAGACCATATATAATAAAACTGCAAAGGATAAGAAATCTTTTACTTTGGGGGATAATGTAATTATACAAAATGCACCAAATAAAGAATGGTACACAGGGAAAGTTATTGGTGAAGCTGATGGTCCTAGATCTTTCATTGTAAAAAATGAAAAAGGTAATTTGGTGAGGAGAAATGAGAGACATATTAGACCAAGTAAAAATAAGTTTATTGTTAGACATGACAGTGTACCTGATAAGTTGCTTGAAAGTCAAATGGAGGATAGCAGGCAAGAAGAGGAAAATAATGTATCAGATAGTATTAGTGACAATGTAACAGACACTGCTTACACAGAAACTATTCCTGAGAGGAGAATGAGATCAGGTAGAGTTACTAAAATGCCATTGTATTTAAGAGAATATGATTTAAGTTAAATGCTAGAATATGTAAACTGTTTAGCTTTACGGGGGATGTTTGATATGATTGTCTTTGTCATATGTCTGGCAACACACCTTTTGTAAAAAGTGGCAACACTATCATCTAACTCGAACATGGCGGAAACCACGCAATAAAAGATTCTTTGCTGTAGTCGTAACAGAGTATTATTCATTACCGTATTCCTCCTTGAACAGAACAGTGCCCCGATGGGATTTCTCATCGGTGAAAATGACTAATAATACGGCTCAATGACTATCGGATCAGGTGCGGGTCATCCAACGCAATCTTAGGTTGGACGATACCGCACTTGATACCATCTCGACTCCGGCACAAGCCGCGGTACAAGCCATCGATGCAATTCCGCCGCCATCCATCAGTGTTGAAGACGAAGATGATAGGGTTGATACCACAGAACAGATAAAAGAGGTTAGAAGGCCCTTGTGGGCGGGGCAAGCGCGCCGCACTTATGAGCAAACGCTCCTTTTTTTTTTTTTTTTTCCGCTGTGAAATGACATTACGCATCTCCACTCGTCGGGGGACGGAACGGAGTATGTGGGACTCCCTGCCAGAGTGGCAGTATACCCACTAAAACTCAGCGGTGTTCCCTCATCGCCTTGTTGGGGGGGTCATGGGAATCCGGCTCAGCCTTTGCGTCCACAATCCCCCCGGCGCATGCCCGCCTAGCTGGCGGGCCCTGCATGTCCCCCCGGGTGGGGGGCTACGGGATGGGCCGAGAACACCTGGCCATTCCCGTCCGGCACTGGTGTAAGCCTGTGCAATGCAGGCGAGAGTGAAACCCCCGCACCCGTCGCCTGCTGGCTTCCACCTGGGAGGAGTCGGAGATGACTGTCATACTGACGTCTTCTTCGACCCCTCCTCCGCCTTCGGAGCGGCGCCGCGAGAGGGTCTTCCTCCCGCACGCGCTCTGCCGCCTCCTTCTGGGACATGACGTGTTCGCAGAAGGAGGCAACTGCCGCCCAGGACCCCTCATCCCCCAGCATGGCGTTGACCAAGCCGGGGAGCGTGAGGTCTGTTCCGATCGCCGCGGTGAGACTGCGGCGCGGCCCGGACCACGACGGGCACACCTCGAGAGTGTGCTGCGCCGTGTCCTCCACCGCGCCACAGTCGTGACACGACGGCGTCTCCTCTCGTCCGATCCGGTACAGGTACGATCCGAAACAACCGTGTCCGGACAGCACCTGCACCAGACGGAAGGAGAGGAACCCATGCGGCCGCTCGAGCCAGTCCCGCAGGACCGGCCCAATCGCGTCGAGGGTTCGGCAGCCGAAGGCTGCGGTGGCGAGGTCCCCCGTCCAATGGACGATGATGGCGTCCCTCGCCTCCCGCCGGACGGCTTCCCGCTCTTCCGGGGCGGTGCGTTCTCCTCTCGCCCTCCGCCCCGCCGTCCATTCATATACACTGGCGAGCACCCACGCCTCGAGTTCCCAAGGCGGGGTGCCAGCCAGAGCACATGCCGCTGAGAAGCCGACCGTGCGGTAGGCCCTCGCCACCCGCTGGGCTATAGCCCTTTGGGGTGCCCGCAATGCGGCAGCGTTCTCCCTCCTGCGGAGGGACTCCTCCCAAATAGGGGCCCCGTAAAGGGCCATACTCCTCAAGATGCCGGCGTAGAGTTGCCGGCATCGCGCGCTGGGCCTCCCCAAGTTGGGCAGTAACCACGAGAGGGCGCCCGCAGTCTTCAGCAGGCGCGTCGACAGCCCGCTGAAATGCGGGCCGAAACGCCACCTACTGTCGATTACAAGACCCAGATATTTCATCTGGGCCTTCACCTCAATTCGGACGCCCTCCACAAAGATGTGGGTGTCTGGTGGTTGGCGCTGCCGAGGCCCGTGGAAGAACACGGCCTCGGTCTTGTGCAGCGCCACCATCAATCCTAGGCGGCGGATCCTGCCTGCGACCAAGGATCCGCCCGCTGAGGCCAAGTTCGCCGCCTCCCTGAAACTCTCCCCCTGGGCGGTGAGGAGAGTGTCATCCGCGTAGCAGATGACATTCGTGCCTCGGAGGAGAGTTCCCCGCAAGAGCCAGTCGTAGCCGACGTTCCAGAGGAGAGGTCCTACGACTGACCCCTGTGGAACGCCGGCTTCGACTGCGTACCGCCGGACTTGGCCAGCCCTGTTCACGAGGACGATCGCCCGATCCTCCAGGTAGACTTCGACTTCCTCTTCGCCTTGCTTCCGGCCGACTCCGAGGAGCCCTCGGACCCGAGCCTCAGATAGGCCCTCTTTCTATTGAGGCGGTCGTTTTCGGCCGCCGACGTATCCATATTTGAGTCGTCGGAGTCCGACAACTCGTCTGGCCTGCTATTCAAGCTGGCCGCAGATGGTGCGCGGTCAGCTTCCGACGCCAAAGCGTCGCCGGCGTGGCCCTGAAAAGAGCCGTTGGATTGGCCCTGAGAAGGGCCGTGGGGTTGGCCCTGAGAAGGGCCGTTTGAATCACCCTAGGAAGGACGATTCGAAATAAAACGCCCAGAGGCGTCACGCAAAGTCTTTTTCGTCATATTCGCAGACGACCGCGTTGATGTCTGCGTATCACAGCGCACTTTAGCCGCCGGTCTGCCACTCCGTTACGGTGGTCAGACACGGCGTTGCCCGGGGGAAACTACGTGGAAGTATGCACTGTGGGGGATCCCCCGAGCAAACGCTCCTAAGTCAACCGAAATTTGGTTCACCGGTCAACAGTCGCGCTCATTTTGTGCCAACGTGCGACGCTCCGCGAAAAAAAAAAGAATTATGCCGTCTTGTACATACATACCATTGTAACGTGTCGGATTTCTTTTCACCGGTAAGTCGAAAAACCATTAAATACCAGTGATATTTGTAATTATTACAATAATATTATGTAGTTTGTAGACACAAACGATACAATCGCAGACAGATTCAAAATTACGAGGAATTTCTGACCTCTTTACTGAAAAAGCAACACTACTCCTGTCAACAGGCATCTGTCAGTTGACTCGTTGACTCCTATGAACTTGCTGCGTCAGTTAGTTTGTGTTTGACAGCTATCTTTATCAGACTACCCAGTAATTTTGAGGAAAAAATGGAAAAAAGTGAATTTCGTGTGCTTATTAAGCATTATTTTTTGCGAAAAAAAACCATTACCGAGACCAAGGCTAAGCTTGATAAATATTATGGGGACTCTGCACCATCGATTTCAATGGTAAAAAAGTGGTTTACTGAATTTCTTTGTGGCCGTACAAGCACTGAAGATGCCGAACGTCCTGGACGCCCAGTTGAGGTTTCTACACCCGAAACAATCGAAAAAATTCACGATATGGTGTTGGCCGACCGAAGATTGAAAGTGCAAGAGATTGTGGAAGCCGTAGGGATCTCGCATGGCTCAGTGGTTTCAATTTTGAATGATCACTTGGGCATGAGAAAGCTTTCCGCAAGATGGGTGCCGCGTTTGCTCACAGTCGACCACAAACGCAATCGTGTAACAACTTCACAGGAAGGTTTGGCGTTGTTTAATCGCAATATGGAGGAGTTTTTGCGCCGTTTTGTAACCGTGGACGAAACATGGATCCATCACAACACACCAGAGACCAAACAACAGTCAAAACAGTGGGTTTCTAAGGGTGAATCGGCGCCATGGAAGGCCAAGGTGGGTTTGTCAGCCAATAAAGTTATGGCGACTGTTTTTTGGGATGCACGTGGAATAATCCACATTGACTACCTTGAAAAGGAAAGAACAATCAATGGGGAATATTATGCCAACTTATTGGACCGCTTCAATGACGATTTGAAAAAAAAAAAACCGAACCTACTTCTTGTTCCCAAACCTGAAGAAATGGCTTGGTGGAAAAAGATTTGACTCCAATGATGAAGTCATCTCGTAAACAAAGGCCTATTTTGAGGACCTCGACAAATCATATTTTTTGGAAGGGATAAAAAAATTGGAGAAGCGTTGGACAAAGTGTATAGAGCTCAAGGGAGACTACATTGAAAAATAAAATGATTTATTTATCAAAAAAATCTGTGTTTTATTCCAAAAGTCACGGGCTTATTGACCCGCCCTCGTATACATTGCTTGCAATGCATGTGTACCATATTGTATGTACCAAAATGGCTTGGAGGGACTCACTGATTATTTCGACTAATAGAGTTTTGAGATTTCGAGTAATGCAGGTTTTGGTGTTTGAAGGGAAGGGAACAAAACATTTTTTCGAGATTTGCAGGTTTTCAACTTATCGAGGTTCGACTTAACGAGGTTCTACTGTATTTATCCTAATTTATTTTTACGTTATAGACTTAAGTTGCTCATGGTTCGTAATAACAATGCGTTCGGATTGTTCATTTTTCTTCATGAATATTCTTCCGTTTCGCACCCAAACAAACTTATACCCAAGTTCTTTACCGCGAATTCTGCTTGCTCAGTTTCGGGTAGCTTGATGTGCTGGCGTCTGTATGTTAAAAATCGAGCGATAAATTATATAGATGTCATTCAAATGTCAGCTACAAATAATTAGCTTGTTTATGTACATTAAATATGTTTAATATAAATATTATATAAAAACTTGTATAAAAGTGTCATTCAGTTTCAGTAATTGTATTTAATGAGCTGTCTCCGCACTGGACCCAATGTTCTGATTGCTCCCAGCAACCGAAATATCGCGGTTTTAAATAATAAAGATTGATATCCTCAGAGCGCCCCAGGCCAGGCACTGGCACAGGTCGGACTTTGTCTTCCTCTTCTCTGGTAGATCCCAAATATAAATATTTGTCTGTCCACTTTAACCATTTCTCCTGCATGAAAAATAAATATAAGATCACACAATTACCTAATAGCTACAATTTTAAGAAGCAAGTCAGTTAAAAAATAATTAAGTTTATTAACCTTCTCAGTATGTTTTATAAAACGTAATTCGATGCATTCTGCTACGCGAGTTTCTAGTTTTCTAGTGTTTATTTGAGTTGACAGTGTGAAAGGCCATTTTTTATCTGAACACTGCAGTTCTTTTATACTGCTACGCCAAAGACTCCAAAATATCTGAGAATGAGAATTAAAAATATTTTTATCATGTCTCAATGTCGCATGTTGGCACGAGAACTACTAGAAATTGTTGACGCTGTGGTAGGCAACAGTGGTAACTGACCGGACCCAGTAGAGATAGCTGACACAGCATAAATGCTAATCAGCCTAATGTTCCCTCTTCTGGGACACAGGCCTCCTCTCTGTGAGAGGGTGTGAGCCGTAAGCCACTACGCGGGTTTGAACCTACGACCAACAGCTTGTAAGTCACCACTGTGCCACCACTGCATAAATACAACGTGTAACGTTAAATGCGCAAAACCTGAAAATAGTTTGATCAGAATAACGAGCAAAATTAATTGAACCACTTTTTAATATAGGACACATTTTTCAAAAAAGCTTCATTAAAACGTTGCCGTGTCTGTTTATTAATAGGTCAAGCAAGCCAATGTCAGCGCGGTGCAGCCGCCCGGTGACGACTCCTCCCTCGATAAAGCGTCGTCGCAGACGCAAGAAACGATCAGAATGGCCACTAAAACTAAAACAGCACATAAAACCTTTACAATTTTTTTAATGACTTATTTTCTCTCGGAAATAGGTCAATTGAATTAAAAATCATTTGGGGTGTCTGAGGTTTTGCACATTTCACTATATGTATATACAGGGTGGCCAAAAAGTCGTGTATCAAACCTACCGCATGGCCATAACTCAATTGCCCTAAAAGTTATGAATATTTTTGTTTTCTTTCTTTTCCGCAATAGAACTTTTGTAGTGCTGATACATTATCTAGTAATAATAGAACACCATTTGTTTTATTGTTATATGTCACATTTTTTTTAAATTACTCTAATTGTAAAAGAACTCGGTATTTTATTTAAAGAAAACAAAAATATTCATAACTTTTTGAATTATGGCCATGCTGTAGAAATATTTTTTTGTTGGAAATGTCCTCCTTTATCTCCCTATTTCGTTTGATCCACCACTTTTTGACCACCCTGTATAGCAGACACAGACACTAAGCACAAGCGCTTGCACTTTATTTATACGCGAGTAGGTACCAATGTTGGTTGAGTGTGAATGAATGATTCTCCTTACCTTCTTTTTTGGAATGTCTCTTAATTCAAAATATCTGACACTGTTGTTGACGAACGAGGCTTTAAGTGTTTGCTTTTTACTTTTTTTAAACACAGTCAAACTGATAGACTCCCATGGGTACAATGAAAGCATTTCTATGACACTTGATTCCTGACATAGTGGAGTACCGTCAATAGTCGTTCTATTTTTTCCAGTGATATCATGTTCAGAAGCAACTATAAAAGCTTTTGAGCTTAAACCTAAAATCATGTTGGATAATTAGGTACCTTTACATTAAGAAAATTATAATTGGCTGTTGTATGCACGTTAAACGTGTTGTATACCAAGTACAAAAAATACAGTCTATACGAGGGCTGCCTGTTGTGTCGTTTGAAATAAGTATAGTCGATCTAATAGATTGTTACCATTTATTGTTTTTCAAAGAATTCTCCGCGATATTTAATACACTTTTGCATGCGTTCGAACCAGTTTTTAAAACATTTATTCCACTCCGAAGTGGGGGTAGTCAAAATGGCCGATTTGTATGCGTCAACAGCTTTTTCGGGTGAGCTGAAACGTTGACCACGAAGACTGCTTAATTTTGAGGAACGTAAAAAAATCTTTAGGGCTCAAGTCAGGGCTGTAAGGCGGGTGATCTAAAATTTCGACATTTTGGGTGCTCGAAAACATCTTTGTATCGCGGTCGGTGTGCGAACTTGCATTGTCATGATGCAGTATCATACGACGTCTTGAGTTGTTTTTTCGAAACTCTGTGATGACTTGTGGCAAACAAACAGTGGTATGCCAGTCAGCGTTAACCGTCTTGCGATCTTCTAGTAAAATAGTGGCGACGTGACCACCCTTTGCCACAAACGAGGCAACCATTTGTTTTTTAAGTGCTCCGTGAGCGTATAACTTTGGTCGGTTTTGGCTCAACTTGGAAGACCCAGACAGTTGACTGCTGCTTGGAAACTGGATTGTAAGTATACATCCAAGACTCATCACCACTAACGATATCATAAACGTGTTTTGACTCGTCGGTTGAAACGCTGCAGAGTTTTGCGACACCATCTAACACGGGCTGCTTTTTGGTCTTCGCTAAGCAAATGTGGTATCCTACGAGAGATCAACTTTCTTACGCCGAGATCTTGGTGCAGGATTTTTTGGATAGTAGTCCCTGAAATGCCCACGGATGCCTCTATTTCACGGTATGTCACATGACGATCTTCGACGACTAGCTGCCGCACGGCGTCGATGTTCTCTTGCGTCATGGCGGTTTTTGGACGACCTTCAGCTGGCTTGTCACTGAAGCTAGAGTGGCCACGTTGAAATTCTAAATACCAGCGTTCTACAGTCCTAAGACATGGCGCTGCATCACTAAACACAGAAGTGATCTCCTCAAAGCACAGAAGTCGCGTTAAACCCCTTTGAAAGTTGTAGAAAATTATGTGTGCGTTCGCGCAGCGGAATGTTGTTGAATTTCAAGATTTTAATTATGCAGATATGTAGTGTATGACGTCGTATAATTGTGTATGGTAAAAAAAAAATTGTGCACGCAGCCATTGTGGAGAAATTCACCAAAAACTGATTACGCTGGGCGAACGTTGTCCTGGCGGAACTTTTTTTAATCCATAGACTTTAGAAGAAAAGAGATGTGTCCAAAAATTAGTGTGTATTTGTGTGTAATTGTGTATGTATGAATAAAATTAGTGCATGCATAAACTTCGGAGAAATTCAAGTTTCCGCTGCGCGAACGTTTGGCCATTAGCTAGTTTTCATATAAAGCGCTTACATAGAGAGCTGTAGATTTTTACATACGTTGTTTTGAATTTGTTTATATTTGTTTAAAAAACAGATTTAGAAAAAATCGTAGGGCTTAAAAGATAAAAATATAAACGTAAAATACGCTTATTAGTTCTTAGTTCTTAAAGTATGCACTTCGGGGTCTAGATTTTCACGTTTATACAAACCTTGTAAGTGTCTGCAACATGTTGCCAAGTATCAATGATGTTCCGTTAGTAATTAAAGAGTTATAGGACAATTTACCATTAATAGATCACTGTTTACAAAGCAGTCAAATATCACGACGTTCTAAAGGAATTGCATGGTAAAATGTATGCTAATAATTAGTGTATTCATTCAACTATTCACATGCAAAATTTCATGTCATTAAATTCAGTAATTAAAGAAAAACAATTATAATACTGACGAAGCATCGAAAACCTACATAACCCGACCAAGTTCGGATGGCTACAAAGTAGCTTGATGTGCTGGCGTCTAGACGCCAGCACATCAAGCTACTACAATCTGTCAGATTTCTTTAATAGATTTTCAACTTTATCGCTAAAGCATAAGGTTCAAAGTTGATTGGGAAAATCTGACAGTTTCGGGTAGCTTGATGTGCTGGCGTCTGTACAAAAGATTATTATAGGTCCCGTGTAAGTAAAAGAGATACATAGAATAGAATAGAATACTCTTTATAATGTACACCATATAAATTACAGAATGGGCGGTCTTATATCTAAGAGCGATCTTTTAAAGACAACCTTTGGATGGATTGAAAAGGGAAGGAGAAACAAATACCGTAGTTAGTCTGTGGATGAAACAAACATATATTATAGTATAGTATAACATAGTTGATCCTGACTGTTCACACCTGTTCATATGAGTACTACGAGTACTCGCTGCGACAAGAGCAATGAAGGAGTGTACTTGCTTAGCGATTAGCGACGCTACCTTGGCAGGCAGGAGAGACACGCTTGGTGCATCGCTGCTCGCCAATTCGTTTTTAGTTATTAACTCGCTTCTCGTTAATCGCCGGTGGTGGGACAGGTGCCGTATGCTAGTTATACGCATCGCCAGCGACTCGCTGGAAATTATTTTTATTTTATTTTATTTATTATAGGCAGGTGCCTAAGGTCCATCGACTAAGGAATTTCAATAATGTCCCGATCGCACAGATGGTTAGCAGCATTACTCTTCAAGTTCCTAAACCGTGGGGGCGTTGACTTACTTATTATGGGGGCATTTCTATCCTAAGTTTATAAATAAGTGCCTTGTCGAGTACCGAACGTGAGGCCATATCGTACAAAAATTTAAAATAACATACCAAGCTGCACCAAACGCAGCGTTACTGTGCCGTCTCTTGTTGTCTCGTTAAAAGGACTTTCGACTAAAATTGTGTCATCAAATTCTTTATATTCACTAGAAAGTAATTTTTTTATCGTTCCAAACAACATGGCGAATTTTATTACGAGCTGATATTCTGGTAATATAAACCCAGTGCAGTAAATATACGGATAGTGTTTTGATTTATTTTGGACTTATTGTTCTGATAAAAGTATGTAAAAAGTACGTTCTGAGACGTGATAACAACAAGCAAGCCTATTAAAAAGTACTCTGTGAATGCAATAGACATTTAGATCTGACAGCAGCACTGACAGCAGTGGCTATACTGAAAAAACCAAAAACTTTCACAAAAAAAAAAAAATAACAGTTTGGTACATACCTATAATAGGAGATAATACGGCAAAGTTTCGGCGCCAGATGGCAGCACTAGCACAAACAGTAAACAAACATTTTTGTCAAGTAGCTCGAAGTGTAATAAAATTGTTAAATTCGACCATCATTGACTTTGAAATAGTGTAAAGTGTATTATTATTCAATAATGCATCAATGCTGTGTGTTCGAGTGTAATAATATAGCGAACTTGTCCTTTCCAAAGGACAAAGAGCTGCGAAAACTATGGGAAGCAGCAACACGGTGTAAAGACTTTCGAGCAAAAAAACACTCTAAAATGTGTTTCGCACACTTTAAATCCGAAGATTTTATTGAAATTGGAAAATTTTGACTTTGATGTGTCCAAGCCATAGCTATATAAGAAAGGTCCTCCCATAGTAACTGCGGCCGACTTCGATGTGGCGTTTGCCAACCGGTGTCGCAGAACCAATTGCAGTTGCTTAGAGGATCAATGAAATATTATGTTAGGTAATTAAATTTAATACGATTTTGAGTTTAATTGTTCAGATCTGCGATCAGGCGTAATTTGCAAAATAATTACATATTGTGTATTTTTCAGATATCTATATGCGGATGTGCGTTCGTTGGTATTGGCGTACCTATAAGGACAAACGGCAATACAAACAAGGGCCGCCGATCTGCTGGAGAAGTGAAATGTAATTCCACATTAATAAATTTTATACCGCAGTCACGAAGAGTTACAGAACTAGGTTTTAAGTAGAATTGTCTATTACCTAGGTCCTTTATCTTATCTGACTACCTACGCAGATCCTATAAATGTCCACCAGAATTAGTCTGAAGATTTTAGGTAGGTACATAACGATGTACATAGAATCAGTACCTACCTAGAGTACAGTAGTTAAGGACCTACCTATTTTAGAAAGCCGGTAGAAAAAAAAAGAAATAACAAAAACATATTTTTTTACGGGCTTTCTCAAATAGGTATATTTTATAATTTTTAGCTGAAAACTAACTAACTGCTAACTTTATTCGTTCAAAAATAGGTAAATTTACCTACTCTTGAACCACTCCTAGAAGCTTATGATTGTGATAGTGGGGATCTTTTCAAGCGGAAATCCTCATAGATAAATGACGTTGCCCTCTAAGTATCTAGGACAAAACGTCGATCGATGAAAATCCCACGCTGTTTTTCCTGATACTATGAATCAAAAGTAAAAAATCAATTTCTGTCACAGGTATTAACATTTATCCCTAGAATAGATAATTGAAGGCTGATTTTTCAATAGACAAATAACTTTTATTTGAAGAATAAAAATGACGATTTCACATATTTTTAATACAATACGAAATCTGTCAAACCGCCATTTTTATTTTCAAGATTTAAATTATCTGACGGTTGAAAAATCGGCCCTAAGAGATACAAGTTCTTGTCAGTTTATTGAATGTTTTTTCTTCATGCAATCGGCCCATCACCATATCAAGTTAACTCTGCAATTGTACGGGAATAGTAAACAATACAAATATTTAAAATTTAAACCAGCATTTATTATTGGAGTCACTCGCGCGCCGCGGTCAAGGTCGGGTGTGTTTGGTTTGTGCGCTGTGTGCGACGACGCACTTTTAAACAATGTCGCAAGTGTTAAAATGCAATGTCTGCAATATAGTCATTGATGAACTGTTAGCTTATGTGCAAAATAAAATATCAGTTATTGACGAAGAAACTTTAAAAAGGATTTGTGTGTCCGCGTTCACGAGCAGTGAAATTTGTAAATCTAAGTCGTTGTTATTTGAATCACTGCCGACGGATCAACGGAAGATTATAAGGAAAAGGAAGGGGAAAGAAGAAAGAGACCTAGATGACATCATAAGTGTGTTTAAAGGCACAGATCCTGATGTAATTCCCGTGTTTGTGGCGAGAGTGCTTGAAAAACTACCCCCAATTTTATTCGATCATCTAGATTGTACAAAACTGTTAAAAGATTTGACAAGATTGAACTCAGAGATTGAAAATATCAAGAATTCATATGTCACTCTAAACCAATTTGAGGACTTACGAGCAGAAATACACAATTTAAAGCACGCATCACTACCGCCATTTACAACTCCAACCGGATATGTAAACATGAGAAGGGGTGCTTGGAATGTGGAAAGTGGTCCTGTAGGAATGACATTGAGTCAAAATTATTCATCTGATGAGCAGGACTTGCAACAATCGCCTATCAACGCACAGAGACATAACAGCCCAGCAACTAAGACAGTTACTGATAATTGCCAAGCTGAAGGTATGGAGTGTAAACCGGTATCTCGAGTCATGCATAATAATGAGTCACCGCCAACCATGAGTATGCCGGTAGAAGCGGGGGCCAAAGCGACGGTAGCGGTCAGCGGTGAGAATGTCAAGAAAGTGCAAGTCATACAGACATTTGTCGCTGGCTCAAATATTCCTACACAACTAATGCAGGAGAACGATAGTAATAATGTGGCTAAAAATAATGTTTGTCAACAACTTGAGTCTAACGTGCAAATAAATAGCGAACAGGAAGATAATCCTTGGCAAACGGTAAATAGAAATAAAAGGAAGCAAAAGTATAGGTATTTAGGCGAAAGAGGTAAAGCAGAAGCGACAATGTCATCTTTCAAAGCCGCTGTTAAGAAAATACCTATTTTTATATCAAATGTGCATAAGGATACATTAGAGACTGACATTACTGATTACATAAAAATGAAAACACAGGAGTCAGTGTTCTTGGAAAAGGTTAATACGAAAAAAGTATTAGATTACAAAGCCTACAAGTTCTTTGTATCCGAGTCTAAAGTATCTATGTTTTTAGACGAAGCAATATGGCCTGAAGGGATTATCTTTAGACGCTTCGTGCATTATAGACACCGAAAAGTAAACGGAGAATCCGCTGACATCGATCGGTCCACTACCTCCTAACTATGAATAGTACAACCTATAAGTTTGCCAGTTATAATTGTAAAAACGTGAAGAGCGCCGTGAGCGATATTCGACGATTGTGTGACGAGTGTGTTTTGATTGCACTGCAGGAAACCTGGCTGCTTCCGGAAGAGTTGGCGTATCTGAATAGCATAGATAGCAGATTTGGTTCCAATGGGACTTCAGCTGTTGACACGACGGCGGGCCTACTGCGCGGCAGGCCTCATGGCGGGACAGCGCTGCTGTGGAATACTAGTGTGTTTCCTAGTGTTACAGTGATAGACTGCGATAATCCGCGTGTGTGTGCTATTCGTGTTAATGCGGCCGATGGTCCATTGATAGTAGTGTGTGTCTACATGCCAACAAACAAATCAGATAATCTGCCGTTGTTTACCGACTGCATGGGAACTGTAAGTGCTATTAGTAATGATTATGTAAACGAACCTATTATTGTTTTAGGGGATTTCAATGCTCATCCTGGAGAATTATTTTTTAACGAATTAAATATTTTATGTAATGAATTTAAATGGGTAATTATTGATGTAAATATGTTAGGTTTGACTTCGAAAACATTTACCTACATAGATCAAGCCTGTGGGTCTAAGCGATGGCTTGATCATTGTGTTGTGTCGCAGTCAGCTGCGGTGTCCGTATGCAATGTGTACGTTAATTATGACGTGCTGTGGTCGGATCATTTTCCTGTGATATGCGAATGTAAACTAGAACGTTTGACTCCTCTTAGAATTACGTCGAGTGTAACTGATAATCGGGTCAAGTGGGGAGAAAAAACCGAAGACGATATCACACAATATCGAACCGAATGTCATAAACGTCTCAGACTTATTGATTTTCCGACGGAATTTCGAAAGTGTAGTGATCGGTATTGTGATGACCCAACTCACAGCTCAGTTATTGACAAAATGTACTCCGACATCGTGCTTGCGCTATCACAGGCGTCGGTGGAGGGGAGGGGGGGCAAGTGTATGCAGAGTAAACGTCCACCTAGAACCATTATTGGATGGAATAAAATTGTGAGCGACAGTCACGGGGCGGCCAGGGCGAGTTTTCGGGAATGGCTATTGTGTGGTAGTCCTACTACTGGTGTTATGTTTACTAAAATGTGTGAGACCAGAAAAATATTTAAGTCGCGTTTAAAATGGTGTCAGAACCATGAGAACCAGTTAAAAATGGATGTTCTGGCAGCTAAACATAACACGAAGGATTTCAAGGGTTTCTGGAAAAGTACTAACCGTTTGGGGATACGCCCTGGTCTTCCAGTGAGTGTTGACGGAACGAATGATTCGAAAGATATAGCTGATAGATTTAAAAACAACTTTATTGTAAGGTCACCGTTAGGATCGTCCTCATCACTTGGGGGGGGAGGGGTGAGTGGGAAATATGTTGATACCAGAATCTTAGCTAGGGATGTATTAATGGCGGTAAAATCAATTTCCCATGGGAAATCTCCTGGTCATGACGGATTAGGTGTGGAACATATACAGCACGCTGGGCCTCATATGTGCAGGGTGTTGGCTATGTTCTACAACCTTTGTATTTCACACTCATACCTGCCTGCTGATATGTTGAGGACTATCGTAGTGCCTGTAGTAAAAAACAAAGCAGGGGATTTGTCAGATATATCTAACTACAGACCTATTTCACTAGCTACAATAATTGCTAAAGTGTTTGACGGCATTCTTAATACACAACTAAACAAATACATAAAGCTGCACGATAATCAGTTTGGGTTTCGGCCGGGACTGTCTACAGAAGCTGCAATATTTTGTCTTAAGAGTGCTGTTAAATACTATACCGAGAGAAAAACATCTGTGTACGCTTGCTTCCTCGACCTGTCCAAAGCCTTTGACCTGGTCTCATACGACATCTTGTGGAATAAGATGAAATCATCCCAGATACCGTATGAACTTATTAACATCTTTAAGTATTGGTACGGGAATCAGGTGAACTACGTGAAGTGGGCGGGCGCGTTGTCGGACCCATATAGGTTGGAATGTGGGGTGAGACAGGGGGGTTGAGCTCTCCCTCTATTTTTAACCTGTATGTGAATGGACTGATCGAGGCGCTCAGCGAGCAACATATCGGTTGTCACATAGATGACGTCTGTTTTAATAACATCAGCTACGCGGACGATATGGTGCTGCTGAGCGCCTCGGTCTGTGGACTTAGGAGGCTGATGAGTATATGTGAGAACTATGCAGCTGGTCACGGACTGCGATATAATGTAAAGAAGAGTCAGTGTATGGTTTTTCAGGGTGGGACTAGGAAAGTGCTAGAAATGCCACCTATAAAGCTGAATGGCTCACCCTTGGAAAGGGTGGACATTTTTAAGTACTTAGGGCATTTTGTGACTCCTACCTTGAAAGATGATGCGGACATTGAGCGGGAGCGAAGGGCGCTGTCGGTCAGAGCGAACATGGTTATCCGCAGGTTTGCACGGTGCTCTAAAGATGTTAAAATAACGCTTTTTAGAGCCTACTGCACTACACTATACACGTGCAGCTTGTGGACTGACTATACGCAAAAGTCGTACGGCGCCCTTCGTGTCCAGTTCAACAACGCGTTCAGGATGATGTTGGCGCTCCCCCGCTATTGCAGCGCATCGGCTATGTTTGCGGAAGCGTGCGTGGATTGCTTCCACGCCACTATGCGCAAGAGAGGCACGTCGCTGGTGCGGCGGGTGCGGGGGAGCGCTAACAGCATGCTGGCCGCGCTCGCGGGGAGGCTTGACTGCTCCATCATCTCCCACTGTTGTCAGCGACATGTGGCAGGCTGATGCGACTGATTCACCTAATTTTATTTTTATTTTGTAATGTAAATGTAATGTAATTGTAATTATTTTTTTGTTATTGTGGATTGAATTGAATTTGAATTTGTAGTGTGTGTATGTAATGTGACTGTGTGAGTGTATTATTTCTATTATGAGTCAATGATACTCGAATTAAAATGATTTTATTTTTTTTTTATTTTTATTATGACTTAGGCATTCCACAGATATACAATATAATAAAATCAAAATAATTACACATGGTTTCGGGACTATAAATATTAACTACATATCGACACAATTTTTTGACACCTATGATACAATAACACACAATATCGTAGTTTCATAGTCCATACATTTTAGACGTGGCCCTACCTACATTACAATGTAAAGTTTTTCCAATTCATAAATTAAATACCTAACTAACTTTGGTCGACTATTTAAATTCTAACCAAAATGTTTTATTTTCACTAGACGTCTAATTTTAAAATCATAACATATTAAATGATATTAAAAATTCGCTTGTTTCCTTATCGGCTGGCGTCCGCCTGTAAAAAAACAAAAACAGTGTTAAAATTAATACCAAGTAAACAGCAGGGTAATTGCGTAACACACTATCAGTAGCAATGGGTTTCATTTTGACAGTTCAACAACATTCATTGCGTTATTTACGTTGTTGAGCAGACACATTTTTCGATCATATGGAGCAATGGATAAGCAATATGCTTCAAAATGATTCAAATTGAGAGGAATAGTGTGTTAAGCAATTAGGGTGCCGGTTTAATCAGTGATTTGAGAACAAGACATGAAAAGTGAAAAGATCGTAAACAACCATCACCAAAATAAATTGTTAGTGAAACACTCGTGTCCATTCATCTACAATAACAAAATTTGGATTATAGTGCACTCTCAATTAATTGATTTCTATTTATTTAAATTAATTAAACAGTCTCACTGTCTGATCTCAAACTTCACTTATGATTTAATTTTTGGAACGGAGACTTTGGGTATCGTTATACAGGGTGGTAACGGTAAAAGATTATGTCCATATCTAGCGTGAAAAATTTTATCAACAGAAGAATCACTGTCTTCGTTATTGTTAAAACTTCTGTTGATATTTCCACGATCCTGAAATAAACATTCATAACGATGATTTCACTATGACGGTTAACGAAGATAATATTGATAGAGATTTTCAGTATAAACAAATAAATGTTACAGCAGTGCGATTCTGTAATCATCTCACCGTGAAAACTTAGGTGAAGTGAGCGTGGAGTGAGCTGTCACTGTCATCCCACCTAAACTAGGGATTCACCAAGCATATATTTACAATAATAATCGAGATTTTAACAATAACAAACAATGTCGATGCGTATTTTCATCAGTAGCTGTGAAAGTTTTATTTTAATTATTGTTCGTGCGTGACGCGCTCGTACATCGGCTTTATAAGGACTAGTCTAGGAAATAAAAGAAAAAAAAAACACATTGAGATTCAGACTGACTTTCTGTTTCACTATTTCATTTTAAAACGCCACAAAATAGTAATGTTTTGACCATGTTTTGACCAATGTTTTAAATGCTAGCTTTGAAATTATATAAAATGATCAAAGGAATTAGCATAAAAAATAGTATTAAAATCTCGATTATGATTATAAATGTTTGCTTGGTCAATTCCTAGCATCAACGGATGACACTGACAGCTCACCCCACGCAAGTTTTTACGGTGAGATTTTTACAGAATCGACCGGCTTTTTAACGTATTTTCAAAAATAGCTTAGCCGGTATGACATTTCAAATGTAGAAATAAATAATAATGTAGGTAACCCCAAATTTTATCCCAGCTTCCGCAAAAAACTACATAATACAATTGTTATGTCAAATACATTCCCGTGTGATTATTTCAGTATTTTTGTTATCAAAACCTATGTTAAAAATAACAAAAACAACCGCAAAAGCTGCACTGTTCCTGTTTACACAAGTAATTGTCATAAAGAGGCCGTCACATACTTCCCTTGAAGAGATCTATCCATTGGCATATACCTTAACGCTATTTGGGAGTTGGGACAGATTAGCCCAATCTCCTTTTTGTAATCAAAACGAATAAAGAGTTAATTGATAGATTAATTAGCGAGTATTGATTGGAAAGATATAACTTAAAAAATATTCTCGTATTTTGATTTATTTGCGGATGTAGTACATGTTATATATAATTAATATTACATCACCAACTAATATTTTGGGCCAGTATTAGCATTTAAATGAGTAAATACTGTATTATAGAATCGAAATACATGAAATTTACATAACGTTTTACTTTCAATTTTATGATCATTATAGATAAACATGACATGATAATTTAAATGATATAACAGTACTTACCAGAGCTTCAGTCTTCTTACGTAAATTCGATCTAGACAGTGTTAGAGCCAGTTCTGATTGTAGCCTATTGGATATAGAGACTTCCTCATCTGCATCACGAAGACCATCGGTTTTGTCTCCATTTAGGAAGTCGAGCTTCGTTGGTTCCCGCCTGCTTCCACCTCCATATGCATATTCACCAATCGTTACTGACACAGGACGAGAGTGCTTCTTCATCGTCGCTGTGCCGTTCGGAGCCTTCACAAAATAATTTGACGGCGGCTTTGGCAGTACATTCGAAGGATTCTTTAACTTATAAGATTCTAGTGACTCCATGTCAGCCTTTTCGTCTTTCATATTTTTAATTTGTGGGGGAGGTTCAGATTTCTTAACGTAATCTGGGGTAGGAGTTCTTGTCAGAGTACCATTTTTCCTAAAGTTTGGATTTGTTAGAAGTTCAGCCGTAATTGTTTTCGGAATGGGTTTTTGACTCTCTATGACTTTATGGTTTCCATTCTGATGACCATTTGTAGCAGGCACCTGATGACCATTTATAGCCGGTATTTGATGGCCATTTGTGGCTGGCGTTTGTTGACCATTTGTGGCTGGCGTTTGTTGGCCATTTGTGGCTGGCGTTTGTTGGCCATTTGCAGCTGGCATCTGAAAAGCACACGTGAATATTTACAGTCACTTTGCAGGTAGGTCGTGAGAGGAACTGACATAAAGCATTCGCTAAGATTTTAATCGCTCAGAGAACCTATTTAGGGTCTTTTCACTAGTTCATATGTATAACCCTACATAATTAGAAGAAAAAAAAAACATATTTTCTTTACGTGAGTGCAATAAAAGCGGTCTAAGTAACTTCTAGTCCTCTCAGTATTATACGCTCGCAAACAATAGGTACCTACGTATAAATTATAGATCATATTCTTAGAAATTACCTGATTGTATATGACCTCAACCTCATTACCTTGAATACAACTGGTTTAGATAGAAAAAAAAACACATGCATTACAATGACAAACAATTCATAAATAATCAGAGATAGAAATCGATGTAAATAATATACAACGTGTAACGTTAAACGCGCAAAACCAGAAAATAGTTTGATCAGAATAACGAGCAGAATTAATTGAACCACTTTTTAATATAGGTCACATTTTTCAAAAAATCTTCATTAAAAACATTGCCGTGTCTATTTATTAATAGATCAAGCAAGCCAATGTCAGCGCGGCGCAGCGGCCCGGTGACGACTCCTCACTCGATAAAGCGTCGTCGCAGACGCAAAAAACGATCAGACGGGCCAGTAAAACTAAAACAGCACATAAAACCTTTACAATTTTTTTTATGACTTATTTTCTCTCTGAAATAGTTCAATTGAATAAAAAATCAGTTGGGGTGTACGAGGTTTTGCGCATTTAATGTTACACGTTGTATAACACAACATCACGGAGGTGGTGCACAGGGGTATTAAGTCCCATGTAATAGGGGCAGACTGACTAAGATAGATGTAATATAAATTTTTTGAACATTAGATATTACTCACAGGTGGTGGGGGAGGAGGATTGTCCGTGGCTTCCCTCTTCAGTGGGGCATGGTTGATATGATTGTTGTTGGTTACTTCTGCAGACGGCTCTGCCTTCCTCAGGGGCAATGTTTGTTGACGGTCCTGTGGACAAAGTTGTATCCTGTTAAGTTTGTTTAAAACATTCAAAAGTTCTTCTAAATGTAATTTTGGATCATCGGAACAATCTAACGGTAGGCTAATTTCGTTTATAAAATTACACGAAATCTACACTAATAATAAAGCTGAAGAGTTTGTTTGTTTGAACGCGCTAATCTCTGGAGCTCCCAGTCGGATTTGAAAAAAATCTGGTTGTATTTTATATCCAAATTCTCGAGTAAGGCTATAAACTGCTTCCATCACGCTAAGATACTTAAGAGCCGAGTAAAAACAAAAACTTAAAAAGAATGGTAAGCTTTTGACTGACAGATAGGAAGTAAATTATTTACAACAATCAACAAAAATATTAAATTAATCGTAACAACATAAACGTCAAACTTTACAACTAAGCTTGGTATTGAAAGTGCACATTTTTTTTCGATTTTAGA
Source organism: Eremobia ochroleuca (assembly GCA_949629135.1). Taxonomy (NCBI): domain Eukaryota; kingdom Metazoa; phylum Arthropoda; class Insecta; order Lepidoptera; family Noctuidae; genus Eremobia; species Eremobia ochroleuca. The sequence goes on from OX451392.1 coordinate 12,496,420, forward strand.
GTAAAAACATATGTAATTCCAATAGGCAGGTGCTTTAAAACTATGCAGCCGGAAAATTAGCCTACAACCAATATTAGTTATATTCCTACCTATATTGAAACGAATGAATTCCTTGCACGCCATTACATAATACCTACCTGCGGTATGACTTTACCCAAACAATTTTCGTGAAATAGGAAAATGCAGCAAATAACTAATCTAATCGCCATTGACATTGACCTTTGACTAAATACATCATTAGCCAAAGGAAGTCAGTAATGTTGAAGTGGAGGCTAACAGAAAAAATATTACCGGCGATGAACGTGAACAAAAACGAAGGCTATGTTTAGGCAAATACATTACACTCGCATTACACGATAAGCTCTACACATAACATGCACATATATCTACATACATAGTCGTCAACAGCCTACCAACGTGTTGTATAAACATAGCTTGTACATGCGCTCGCGCAAGTTCCACGGCTTTAATTGTATTTCCATGATTAGGTTCATTTCTGTAATGAATGGAATTCTTAAGATTAATTTTGAGCGATATCCTTAATTACCTATATACGCTGGTTGTATTGTGTTCATCAAAAAATGAATTTGTATTGCCTATAATTTTTGTTGTTATTGCATTATTATTTTTATTATCTTATATTATTATCCTATTATTGCCCCCCTACCTCAGCTGTGTTAGAGGTAATTGCATCCGCAAAGGCGAAATTTTGCTTTGATTTTCCGAATTGTTTTCTTTTGTTTTTCTCTATAGAACAATTTTTTCTATAGTTTATTGTCGTCTGCATGAGCCATACGTCATCTGGCTTAACCCCAAGTGCTGATGCCAAATCTACGTAATATTAATCAGAACTGAATCATAATCACGCGAACGAAAACGTGTTGAGCCTAGCGTGAAGGTTGTAAGTCCATCGACACAATAATATTAGTTTAATTTAATGTAAATAATTAATCGTGCAGTCGGCACTCCCTTAAGTTTTAAGCGGCGTTAATCACACTTATCATTTTAGTATTTTAGATAAGGTTTCAGTCATGATGTATCGTCTTATTTTTTCTTTTTTTGGGCAATTTGCCGTGCAAGTCACTGATGTAATCGCTTGGGGTACAAAGGTATTAAAAGCCATAAAGGGTTTATGGCTTTTACTACCTTTGTACCCCAAGGTAGCGAAATGACTAAAACATTTCCTATTTAGCGTAGATATCGATATTATCCTTCAATCTTAAAAAGTGACAAAAATAGTTTTCTAATTTTACGCTTGAGAAATTTCGAGCCACAGGGATTTGAGCTGTGTCCGGCACAGACTGACCGCTTGCCCCCTTTTATATCGCTCTCGGCAAACTTACCATAATGATAGAGCCGTGAAAAGTGGGTCTTGGTACTCGTGGGCTCTTCCATTTAAGCGATAAGTTGTAGTCTGATAAATTAGTACCTAACTGTTTTCCTTAATTTTGAGGAAAAAGTTTCCTCAAAAGGAAAATACAAATTTGTAGAGGGAGAAATGTGTGGTACCTATATGTCGTAATCGAAAGTAATAATCTGACCATGTTAACTATTTCATGTGCCCAGGTGAACCCATGTACTAAGTACACGTACTAAGGAATCACAATCAAATTTTGCTTCCGTTGAAAGCAGTTCAGATGAAGCATCAAGAAGTGATAAATGATAAATGATAAATGATTTGATAAATGATAAATGATAAATGATTTATTTTCTGTAAGTAGGTTTGTACAAACACTTTTACATGTCAATCATATTTTTTTTTAAACTAGATGAGGTCGGCGTTTCCTATCTGACTACTCTGAGAAGAAAGGCCGAAACAAACTCAGAGGTCACAGTCTCTTTTAAAGTCCAGACATAATCTTGGTCAGATCATGTGAAGACCATGTAGATTGGTGTCTGAAATGGTCTTTTGAGTAAAGAACCACACAGATTGAGAGGACCTGTCCAGTCAGTGCACGCATTTGTCAAAAATCGTGCAGCTCAACTCAGAACTTGAGGAGCCTTACGATTCGACGAACAATACCAATGAAAGGACATTTGGGTAGGCCGCATAAATTACTCAAACTGCCAGGTCATGATTAAAACTAACTAAGAAGGAAAACAGAAAAAAGAAATGACCCACATAGTCTTCACACTCACAATAATAATAATAAAAATAAGATACTTTACAAAGTAAATATCCATGTCATTGTTTATATAATATTCATCAATGTCAATGTGTATATAAAAATCCGGAAATAATCTTTGATCTTTGAGGACTATGTAGATTGGTGTCTGAAGTGGTCTTTTGAGGAAAGAACCACACAGATTGAGTGGACCTGTGCAGTCGGTGCACGCATTCGTCAGTAACCGTGCAGCTCAACTCAGAACTTAAGGAGCTCAACGATTCGACGAGTAATACCAAGGACAGGACATTTGTGTAGACCGCATAAACCACTCAAAGTGCCAGACCATGATTAAAACGGAAACAATGACCCACATAGTCCTCACATTCACAATAATTAAAATAATATAAGACTTTAAACAGTAAATGTTCATGTCATTCTGTATATAAATTGATATTTAGAAAGAGAAAAAAAAAAAAAAGTGTAAATCAGCAAAAAATTAAAAATAAACAACATTCACTGTCTAGACCTATTGGAGCAGCTCAATCCCAAGCTTTTTTGTCCTCAATATAGTCTTTTACAGTATAATAGGCTTTCTGGCATAGTTTTAGCTTTATAAAAGATTTGAATTTATTAATGCTTAGTTCTTGAATGTGGCTAGGAAGTTTATTATAAAAACGTATACATTGGCATCTAAACGAGCCACCTATTTTCTTGAGCCTTGTTGTAGGAACAACAAATTTGTGTTTGTTCCTAGTATTTATGTTATGGATATCACTGTATTTTTTAAACAGATTAATATTTTTATGTGCATACAAAAGATTATCATAAATGTACTGAGAAGGCACAGTCATTATATTAATCTCTTTAAACTTGTCTCTGAGGGAGTGTCTGGGACTTAATTTATAAATGGAACGAATTGCCCTTTTTTGTAAAATAAAAATTGTCTGAATATCGGCGGCATTTCCCCACAACAGAATACCGTATGACATCACACTATGAAAATAACTAAAGTAAACTAAACGGGCTGTCTCTAAATCAGTTAAATCACGAATTTTCCTGACGGCGTATGCTGCAGAGCTAAGCTTTTTTGACAATTTATCTATATGGGGGCCCCATTGAAGCTTGGCATCCAAAGTTATGCCTAAGAATACAGTGGAATTTTCGGGTTTTAACTCTTCACCCTTTATGAGAACACGAGTTTCTACTTGTCTAACATTTGGTATCGTAAACTTAATACATTTCGTTTTTTTTTCGTTAAGAAGTAGATTATTAACATTAAACCAGCTAACTACTTTTGCGAGGGCACTATTTATACTGTCAGTAACCAGCTGTTGACGTTTGAGTTTAAATAAAAGTGAAGTGTCATCTGCAAACAACACTATATCATGTTCGTCCTTTATGAGGTAAGGCAAGTCATTGATATAAATAGTAAATAAAAATGGTCCAAGTATTGAGCCCTGTGGGACTCCCATTCTTACTACAGATCCGGGTGACCTTTTCCCGTTAACATCAACTCTCTGAATCCTATCACTTAAGTAAGAAGTGAGAAGATCCAGAGAGGCGTTCCGGATTCCGTAGTGGTGAAGTTTCCTGATTAAGGTTTCATGAAGAACACAATCGAATGCCTTGGACAAATCACAAAAGATGCCCAAAGCATCGCATTTGTCCTCCCATGCACTATAAATATGTCCTAAAAGTTCAACTCCGGCATCGGTAGTTGAACGACCCCTTGTAAAACCGAACTGTTTATTATTCAGTAATTTATTGTTATTGAAAAATCTTTGCAATTGATTTAAAATAAGTTTTTCATAAATTTTACTAAAGGTGGGTAGTACGGAAATAGGTCTATAATTAGTAGGGTCTGATGTACTACCCGATTTAAACAACGGTATTATTTTACTGTGTTTCATAAGATCAGGAAACTCACCACATTCAATACAATTATTAAATATAACAGCTAAAGTAGGTGCTACAATGTTTATAATTGTCTTAGCAACATCCACAGAATTACCCCATAGATCTGCAGTCTTTTTTACATTTAACATGTGAAAAGTTTTAATTATATCTGTACAAGTGACAAATTCGAAGTGAAATTCCGAATCACAAACTGGAACGTTTTCCTTAAGTAAAGACTCTGCAGCAGTGGGTGATGAGCTTAGAGATTTAGTGGTTGAGACGGGAATCTCTGCAAAGAAATTTTCAAAGGCCGCGGCAACCTGGGAATCTGATCTAATTACATTGTCATCAATAGCAAGGCTGTAGTCACTACTTCGGTTGCATGACCTTCCTGTTTCGCTATTAATGACATTCCAAGTCATTTTAATAATGTTATTACTATTTTTAATTTTTGAACTCAAATAACGTGACTTGGCCATACTACAGACGATTTTAAATATTTTAGAATAATTTTTAACATATAAATTAAATTCAGCAGTGTTTATACAAATTCGTTCATCATATAATTCATAAAGTCTTTTTCTACTTTTATGTATACCAATGGTGGCCCAGTCACTGAAGGAAGCGTTACTATTGACT